>SKCR01004863.1:0-73682 GCA_019454045.1 Zanthoxylum bungeanum | reverse complement strand
TATAATTCCAATTCAATGTTCATTTATTTTACAGCATACTATTATAATCTAGATTGTTCATCCCTTTCGGACTTTAGAGGATCCATTTCACGTTAGTTTTTTAGAAATTAGATTTTAACTTTGAGGACCCGGCATGCCCAACAACACCTATTTTTAGAGCCAACAGTTTCATATCATATTAGTTTCATAATCATTAGTAATTGAGAGTTGAGAAGGAGAAAATTGGTAAACAAAAGTAATTATCGATACATTGTGAATTCTACAAGAGGAATTGCTCTGGAGCAATAGTAAAAGAACTTGTTCCATTACATTGAGAGTAACTTATGAGGACAACTGAAACACTGTAATCATTGGAGCTTCATACAGAATCTAACCTTCAACCTGCCAGTATAAACAATAAACATTATTTGTAGATTAACACTTTTGCACTACAACTATTCAAGAATCAAATCAAACAAAAGCAATTTTTTCACTGGAGGGGTCGGCTACATGAATCCTTAGACACCATTGTGATCTATCCAAAATCATTGTCTTATTAAGTTCAGCAAATACCAAGTCTCATTTTACTATTTCTGTTCATGTCAACTTAGGTCTTCTCCGACCTTACTTGACATATTATAACTATTCTGAAAAAACGGCTAAAACATAATGCACTCCTCTTTCCCAATACTACATGCACAATAGTCTTCTATTGTCGAATATGAATATTAGAAGTATGTTTTTGTTCTGAACATTAAAAAATTACACTTCATAGTAAGTTAACCATAAAAGCATGTATGAAACATACATTTCATGTTAACAATGCCCATGTTGGCTAAAATCCAATTCCGCACAATTTCAAGCGCAACCATTTCCCACCTTCGCTATATCATGCACACCAAAACCTAAATTATTTCTTTCAAAATGAACCCAAGTTTCAACCCTATAATACAAGCCTCGACTAGTTGAAGACGATAGTTATTGAACGGGAACGGGGTGAAGAAGATTAGAGCTAGAATCCAATATTTGTGTATTCCAGCCAAATTCAAACCGCAGCAATTCACAGCTCAATAATCCCATCCCACAAAAATGCCACTGCAGTGGCATTAATTCACCATAATTTTCCCAATAATGCATCTCTTTCGTATATGATACCTTACTGTCAATCAAACCAAATATCCATATCCACATTATAATCATAAAATGAAACAAGAAATCATACTAGCTAAAAGTCTCAACTAATCACACGGTAACATTAACAATGATCATAACTTAATCACCAATCATATTCCTAAGTTGATGCAAAAAAACAATTAACAAATTAAACCTGATAACACTAATTAATCACAATCCCCATTGCTAAGACATTGCCAAAAAAAAAAAAAAAAATTTTACAATTACCTGACGAAGATTTGACTCAAGATTCGACACTCTAGCTTCAAGGGCATCAAATTTTTCCTTAACCTACAACAAAATGAAATTCCAAAAAAAAAAAAAACACATTAACATTTTCTTATTCCTTTTTCATTTATAAAAAAATTAATAATAATAATAATAACAATAATAATTTAAAAAGAAACAAACATGAATCAGGGAAGGAGACTATTACATCAGCAGAAAGGGCATAACGGTCAGTCCAAAGATCTTTCCACAAGAACTGCCCAATTGCAGCTCCGGTAAGCGAAAGGCCTGCTGTGAACCAAAGCAATCGAGTCCTCAACATCTCTTTCTCCGTTATTTTTTCTCGGAAGGCAAACAAAAATTTGCAATTAAATAATAATTACAGAACAATGGCTTCGGAATTAGAGATGGGCTTTTTTATTGGGCCTAGTGATGAACAATATATAATGGCCCAATTATTAAAAAAATTTCATTGTTTTTATTTTTTTAATATCACAGGAAATGGAAAATTAAATCTAGTATCATGCAAGTCGAAACCTATTATTTATGTATCACCTCTAAAAGATGACCATTTTAATCCATTAACACCCATCAAATGTTTTTTAATTGAGTAATTAAAATTAATCATGTGCGACTAGAGGTAGGTGTCCAAAATCATTTTTGTATTTTGAAATTATTAATCATATCATAATATTATAATAAAAAAAAAATTAGGATAATTGTTCATAGTCACAAGTTGTAAAATGTGAATTTAAGAACAATTATCATTGTGAACTCTAATACCGTATTTTAAATATAACGAGGATAATATCCTAATGAGTCGTATAAGAAGTCTCAAATTTGATGATTTTTTTGAGTGTAAATGACTGTCAAAATCTTCACAAAGGTGAATATTGATGGAGGAAGTTGACGTGAGGAGAACTCATGGCCATTGATCCGGCCTGTTTCTGTTCAGCTTTGTTGTTTAATGTTTGCAGAATTTTCTCCTTTTCTTTAATGACCTTTTTCGATCAGTTTGGGATTAGATAATACATATCTTTTAGATGGGGTTCGTTAGTAATATTACAGCGGAAATTAGCCTAGAGAAGAATGCTTCACCACCGATCAAATGGCACACAATTGAAAAATATTTATATATATATTATAAATAAAATTCAAAGTAACTGCTAAAGAACATTGCTTCAGATTAATTGCACATTAATCACAATGTTTACGTCTGAGATGATGATCAGGTACCAGTTTATTGTTGGAACTATTACAAACCCTGCCGAGCCGAGATCTCAGAGGGTTTCATTTTTAAGCATCCATGGAATTATTGCAGCCTTGGCATCATCAAGCCCTACAACAAGGACAAAGACAAGTGTAAATTGCATTTGAAATTTGACTGTATATACCCCGAAGAGCATTTTTCATCCTTATATTTCAAGCAGAGACTATGCAACTCATTTTCTCAGCTCAGCATATCTACAAGAATTCCATTCAGGAGTACAAGAAGAAGCTTCCTTCAGGCTGAACTAAAATATCAATATTTGTCCTATTGAAATTCAAAAATAATAAAAATGGCAAAAGGTTTTTTAGACTAATCATTAGAGGGGGGAAATTTGGCATTCATTTTCAACCTGTAGAATAGTTCAACAACATTAGCTTTCTTCGGCAATCATAAAAATCGCATATATATGTGGTCAGTGATCAAGTGGTTCATGAAGTTTCTAATGCACAAAGTTGACCTAACAACCAACTTTCACCCTAGTTAAATCCCTTTTTCTATCCTGCTTATGATAAGAATATTCTCCAAGCATATTTTACAACAGGTAATTTACATCCAACCAAGAACTCTTCTGAGGTGACTAAACCAATGTACAAGTGATAATGATAATGTACAGATAGAAGGGACTTACACGATGTCATATAT
Organism: Zanthoxylum bungeanum; assembly: GCA_019454045.1. NCBI lineage: Eukaryota > Viridiplantae > Streptophyta > Magnoliopsida > Sapindales > Rutaceae > Zanthoxylum > Zanthoxylum bungeanum. Next base: position 70,390 of record SKCR01004863.1, on the reverse strand, counting down.
ATTGGCAAGCCAACATATTTGGGACATGAACTGCTTGAGGAATAATTGTCATTTTCCATGCTTGTTTCAATTATACAATCCCGAGGCTGAAATAACAAGTCAGAGAACTCATCAACTTTCTACATGACAAGTGAACTCAAATAGGGGAACTAGACAAACAGGTTACCTACAAAAAAACAAAAAAGATTGTCTGCATGAAAAATCATAGAGCAAAAACAATTTGATAGGGTGGATCATGCTGAAAGATGGGGAAACATGTTCACCCCCAAACATCAGCTCATAATTTCTCTGTTTACAACCAACTCTATAACATGTACTTTTCTCTAAGTTGGAACAAAGACAATGTAAAGCTCAGAGGTCAAGGCCTACAGCTAAAATATTCTGATTATCTGAAGAAGAAGGCAGATTCTAACCTCGAAATCCTTATAAAAGCATAGATGAAGTTCGTTCACAGAACCTCTCGAGCAAGTCAGTTTAGGGGTTGCATGGAAAGCATTCTGAATGGCAGAGACAATGCCTCCAAGAGGATATTTTTCAGTATTTGAAGGAAGATATCCAGCTTCACTCAGTATTCTCTGACATTAAGTTTTTGTACCAAGAAAGAATATTAGTCTTTAGTCAAATGAAAAAACCAAATGGAATAGATAGAAATTGCATCCAACAAGTTCCAATGTAATTCAACTGAAATAGAAGAATCAAAAAGATAATGATGCAGTCATTGGGCATTTTAACCACAATCCAGTTTTGAAACTTACCGTAACATTATATTTAAAGTACACATTGAGAGTAGTTAAAAAGTAACTGTATTCATCTCTAACTACAGGAAAAGAACAAGTTCCGTGCTTCTCTGCAAGTAACAATGACAAATTAGAAGTAGCACAACTTGAAAAAGGAAGAAATTAAACATTTGTAATTGCTTTCCCAGTGAATATATATTGTATGTATCATGTTGGAAAAGCAGAAGATTATTACCCCACTGTCAATGCATATCCCCGAATTCAGCCATCATAAGAACACAAGAACAAAGCACTGTGAGTACTGAAACATGGTAAGGGATGATTTAGAAACCAAAAATAAAAATGTATAATTGATAACCACCTCATGAGCCCAAAATAACCCTTTCCCGCCATTGCAAGTTGATGTTGAACCACATTTGTATGATGGCCAATACTTCTCCAGAGAATCAAGCAATGTCGAGATCTACATATTACAAAAAGAAATAAACACAAAAAGACCAAAAACTCTATATCAAATACACAACATTGCATCGTCAGAGATCACGAAGATATACCTCTTTCTCATCAAACTGAGACTTCTCGCAGCAAGAAGGCCAGGATCCATCATTGTAGTCAGGCCACAGTCCATCTGAAATACCAACACAGAAGCTTAAATGAGTATATTTCATTCCATGCCCTAATATCTGTAAGTTATTTATTTACACCAGCAAACCCAAAAGAACAGTTACAAAAGCAGAAAACATAGTTGAACCAAAGGAAAAATCAGCAACTACTCAGAAACCGTACCAAAATATTTATTACTACTAAATCGGTCCATTCTTCTCCAAACATCGAACATTTCCATCATTATGTTTTTACTATTCTTAAGAAATTTCCATATATTTATATGTTCAAGTCATCTACAGAATAAAAATTTAATACCATTCTTTTAAAGAATGAAGAATTTGTTCCGAAAATACTCTTAAATCAACCATCTGCATCCTTTTGAACTTCAAGTTTAATAGTTACATATTATTCATAATTGCTATATAAAAGATCATATTCATAACCATTATACTTACGGATTGTAAATTCAGTAGGAGCATTCGGCCTGGAAAAGAAAAAATCCAACAATAAACTTTGTTAAGCACAAAAGCAACTCTATAAATAAATTGGAAGAGTGAAAACACGACCAAAAAAATAATAATAATAATAAAAAATTTAGAATAAAAAATTTATTTTGAATCTCACTAAAATACTATCAATCGATCAACTGTGAAGAAAATTTAAATAAAATAGAGAGAAAAGAAATATTTACCCTCGGCAACAACCGTTGGAGGGACAGCAATAGCTAGTGTGTTGACATTGGGTGCCAGGCCATTGCAGAGCCAAATTGAAGTAATCGAACTCTCTCTGTCTCTGTCTCTGTCTCTGCTCACCTACAGCGTCGTCTACTACCTCTCTGATTCCGGTCGCTTCGAGCTGGCAAAACGACGCCGTTAGCAGCATCGTGACGAGCGATGTTTGAATCTGAGAGAAAGATGCCATTGCTGTTACGTGTACGTTGTTTCCTCTTGTTGCTACCTAACCTTCATGTAAAAAAATTTAGCGGTTTTTTTTTTTAATATATATTAGAGAGAATCAACTAATTAAGTGATAAGATTTGAGGTTAGAATCGTCATCTTAAGTCAATACACAAGGATAAACGGTTTTGATGCTTTTTTATGCCTTTTGTTTAACTGAAGCTGCACAATGCTTCTTATGGGGATGGGCCTGGCTTCCAAAACTCAAATGAAACTTCTACACGGGCTGTCTGTTGACAGCCCTTACATTTCTTAAAATATGCATCTTTAGTTGGTTGTTATTTTTCAATTTATGTTATTTGTCTCCACTTTTTAATTAATCCCGTTTATTTTTAAAATTATTTTTATTAAAATTTTAAAAATATTTAATATATGATAATTGAATCATTCTTATGGAACGATTTGAGAAACTGATAAATTTTTTTGATTTTTTTATTGAAAACTCCGGAGATCCGAAATTATTATTCGGATCTTCGTATCTCTGAAGTAGGAAAAAAATTATATAAAAACTAGACATTTTTCATTTGTTTTCACTACAAAAGCAAATCATTTTGTTATCAACCAATTTTCGGAAGTTTCTTCATATTCTACTAAGTCTAAAATGTAACAAATACCTCTAACTTTATACACTGATAGATCTTGAGAGAAATTAGATAATGGTAGTAATGATTATAGAGGATAATATTTTTTTTAAAAAAGTTAGTTGCTATTGGCACAACTTATGAGCTGTTAGTGGAAATGTTGTATGTGCGGATGCAGAGAAGTGAGATGGAGTACAAAGTAAACATGAAAAAGTTTAATTTCGTCATATTCACAGCGACGTTTAGTTATTGAAATTAGTAGTCAAAATGACCATGAGTGGTTTTTAACTTACACTCAAATGCCGCTCGACAAGGTATTGTGGTCGAGTTATATTTGAGTTAAGATTATTGCTAGCGATGGTCAACAATCTACAGGTCGTTCTTCATCAAGTTGTAATATAATATGCCAATCATTTCCATTTAATGTGTCAGATGAAGCTCTCTGTGATAATTATACAACAAGTAGAGATAACGAAAATGTCCAAGGGTCATGGTCAAGTGGTGGGTTTTCTGGATGTGATATGGCTGGTCTTTCAACAACGGTTCAAGAAGTTCTCATGAATATTCGACTGAATGCATCTCGATGTCTCCCTCCTATCATTTCTTCGACGAATATGCCTTCAAACAACAACATATCTGTACGGGCCAAAATTGGGCCCAGGGATAAAATCGACATTTACCACAAGGCCAACCACTAAACCTGGAGCCCATTAGTAGATCCACGGGCCGCCTTACGGGCCCAAACTCGTTAACATAAAAAGAGCCAACGGACACCAGTTTCGAAAATCAAGAAGAGAATCTGAATTCATAAACATCACCATGAAGTCGACGGTTTCGAAGGAGAAATACGATCGTCAGTTATCAGACATAAATCACCTGAATTAAACCATCATTGAAGAATACTCCAACGGGCAGAATAGGGACCCCGCACCAGGGAACCTATAAAATAAGAAGACGAAGCAATAGAGAGATGGGTTTCTCCTGGAGACTACTCATATCTTCAAGACACTACTCCAATACACCGCCCTCACGACAAGCAAATATGCGGTTGAGGTATTCCATAGACCTTAACCCTTTCATTTTGAACTCATTCGCCCTCAGGCTAACTTGAGCGTCGGAGTGCCTACGGCTTCCACCACACCGGTGGGCAGTAACCTCCTCTTTCGCTTTACTCTTGTTTTGCAGGTTCGTTCGTGCCCTTCAACTCACTTTCTTGATTGTGGACCTCGACCGAAATCAGTTTCCACAATTTGGCGCCCACCGTGGGGCTAACGAGCGGATTTCACAAAAGTAAGACACACCAACAAAACAGTCAGAAATGGCCTCAAGCAATGAACAAAACCCGGATACCTTAATGGCACAACTTGCCATGCTCCAAGAACGACTGCAAGCCCTTGAAGTGGAGAATCTAACGATGCGAAACTCAAACGACAGTCTACAGAAAAAACTGGAGCAGTTATCATCCAATCCCCAGCATAATACTCAAGGCCAAACCAGCAATCCAGACGGCCGAAGCAATCCAACAATCTCGCCATGACGGATGGGCCAAACAACAATCACCAACCTACTTCGCAAGAGCCAACTCTCTCATCGATCCATCCCAACAAATCGCTACCTCTATCAGAAGGGAAATGATTGAATTCAAGGAAGCAATAATGTCGAGACTACCAGGGGTAAGGCTACCAGTCAGGAATGTAGGGCTGGAGCAATTTCTGATACCCCGTTTGTGGAGTCAATTGTTGCTGTTGATTTACCCCGGAAATTCAGCCCACCCGAAATGAAGCCATATGATGGGTCTGCCGACCCAGACGACCACATAATACACTACAAGTACAAGATGATGTCAACCGGCTTATCCCCAAGTCAGTGGGAGGCTGGAATGTGTAGATGCTTTGGGGAGACTCTGGCGGGACCTGCCCTTACTTGGTTCATTAACCTACCCTACAGGTCAATCGAGTCCTACCAAGAGCTAGCTGACAAGTTCGTGCAACACTTTGCAAGTTCATGCAAATTAGAAAAGACTTCAGACGACCTTAATTCTATACAGCAGAGAATGGGAGAGTCATTGAGGAGCTACGTGGCCCGATTCAACCGGGAGAGAATTACTGTCCCGGATCTCCACCAACCTACAGCTGTCGAAGCCTTCCGGAACGGACTAATTTATGACAGTGGGCTCTAAAAGAAATTGACAAAGTTCCGGTGTTACACCATGGACCAGGTCATGGCACAGGCCCAGGTAGAAATAAGGTGGGAATAAGATAAAAGAAATAAAAGAAGGGAAGATGTTGCGAATGCGCGAGTGGACCGAAGGCCTGCTGCTCCCAGGCGACACGATATGGATATCCATTCTCACAAGGAATGGAGGAACCAACCAAGAGGAGAACGACGACCTTTCTACAAAAGCATTAACAGACTACAAAGGCCATACAAAAGTAGGGAGGAGCTGCCAACAAGCAAACCTAGGCTACCAGACTACAACTTTACGATTTCTCCCGGGGAACTGGTCTCTGTGCTTAAGAAGATGGGGAATGAAGTAAAGTGGCCTCCACGCTCCATGGACAATTCGACTAAAAAGGACACTAGAAAGTGGTGTGAGTTCCACATGGACTATGGTCATACGACAGCGGAATGTGTGGCTTTGAGATTAGAAGTTCTGGAGCTACTAAATAAAGGTTTCCTGATGGATTTGCTCACTGATAAAGGGAAAACAACCTTGGCGCGAAGGGACGAGAGAGATGGTCAATGAGAAATTCCAACCCCACCACCCCCAATTAATAACACCGTTAATGTCATTTAAGGAGGATCGAGAATCAGTGGAGCAACATATTCGGCGGCTAAACGACATTCAAGGGCTCTGGCAAATAATAATTTACATACCTCGATGTCTGTGGAAAAAGTCTTCACGGATTCGATAATAGAGTTTCCAGACGACGGGGATTCACACAATTTAAATCCCCACCATGACGCTTTAGTTATTTCCTTGAAGGTGGCCAAATTTATGATCAAACGAGTACTGGCCGACACAGGCTCCTCAGCTAATATAATTTTCGCAAGTGCCCTTGCTGACATGGGGGCCGAGCTGGATAAAGTAAACCGGCGGACAACAATACTGATTGGGTTTAGCGGAGAGCAAAAATTCACCATGGGGGAAATATCACTCCCAGTCTACGTAGCCGGAGTCAACAAAATGACCACATTTCTGGTCTTAGACAGCCCTTCAGCCTACAATCTGATCATGGGCAGACCTTGGATTCACGACATGAGGGCTGTGTCGTCTACGTACCATCAAGTAATAAAGTTCCCTACCAAGTGGGGAGTTCAAGAAATTAAAGGTGATAGATTGGCGTCAATAAGCTGCTACCAGACGACTTTGAAGGTGAAAACCCAGTCAGCATAGCAATTACAGACTGAGACTCGTGTTCCGGAACTGACTCTACCAAATATAGAGAAGATTGACGAGGTCCAGATTCACTCTCAGTTTACAAATCACAAGGCATTAGTTGGAGCTGACTTAGATCCCAAACTAAGGGCCGACCTAATTGAATTCTTAAAGAGGCGACACGACAGTTTTGCATGGTCTCACAAAGACATGACTAGAATCGATCCGCAACTCATTACTCACGAATTACATGTGGATCCAGACCACACCCCAATTAGGCAGAAAAGAAGAAAGTTCGCCCCAGAAAGGAACCGAATCATTGACGAAGAGATTCAGAAGTTATTGCAGAACGGAGCAGTTAAAGAAGTACAATTTCCGGAATGGCTTGCGAATGTTATTGTTGTGAAGAAAAAGAATGGAAAGTGGAGAGTCTGCATCAACTTTACGGATTTGAACAAAGCTTGTCCAAATGACTCGTTCCCACTGCCACATATCGATTCAATGGTCGACGCAACAGCATGGCATGAGTTATTAAGCTTTATGGATGCGTATTCAGGCTACAACCAGATCTTCATGCATCCAGACGATCAAGAGAAGACAGCCTTTGTCACAAACCGAGGGATTTTTTGTTACAAGGTCATGCCATTCGGCTTAAAAAATGCGGGAGCAACATACCAAAGACTGGTCAACAAGATGTTCGACGATCAGATTGGGAAGACAATGGAGGTTTACATAGACGACATGCTGGTGAAATCCATCAAATCGGAGAAACACCTTAATCATCTGGAAGAAGCCTTTGACATCATGGACAAGTACGGAATGAAATTGAATCCTACTAAGTGTGCGTTTGGTGTAGCCTCAGGGAATTCTTGGGGTACGTTGTCACTCGAAGGGGAATAGAAGCGAATCCGGACCAGATTAGATCAATCCTCGACATTCCATCTCCTTCCAGCCCGAAGGACGTCATGCGACTGACAGGGAGGATCGCCGCGTTAAACAGGTTCATCTCCAAATCAACAGATAAGAGTTTTTTGTTCTTTTCAGCTTTGAAGAAGGCAAACAGCTTTGAATGGACTCCTACTTGTGAGGAAGCACTGAAAGGACTCAAACGGTACCTCACTACACCTCCTGTAGGCACTGCATTTTTACACATAAGTCCCTATGATGAGTCTCATTTTGGAGACACTACCTTTTAAGTCACGGAGGTCACGGGAAACGGACATCGGAGGGGAAATTCAGAATAAACAAGGTTCACTGTTTTCGTTAGTGCTGCGTTCGTGTTTACGTTCGAACGTCAAACGGATTGCGGGCGTTCGTGCCGCGTTCGAGGAAGCGTTCGAACGGTGTCGGTAATTCTGGTTTTGCTGCTAGCCTCACATCCAGCCGATTAGCCCCCCAAAGCCCATAAAACACATCCCAATTTAAATAAATAAATATTAATTAAAACATTAACTAAATAAGATAATAATTAAATTAATTAAATGCTTAAATAAAACATATACCAAACATAAAATAAACAATTACCAACTTAAACTAAAATCATGCCTAAATTAAACAAATCACATACTAAATCAAAATATAATCATACCAAGTTAAAATCAATCAACCAATATATTATTCCTAACTTAAAATATTGTATTCCTAAACCAAGCCAATCAAATATTCAACCTTCCCTATCTAGCCAAGATTTGTCCCCCCCTCAATCTTTGACTTCCCTTAACCAAACCAAATCAAATCCCTTGCTTCCCTTAACCAACACCAATCAAATCCCTCTTTAATTAGCCAAATCTCTTTCCTTGTCAAGCCCAACCCTTTGCCTATAAAAAGAACCCTTCACCAACCTTCTCAACCCTAGTCCCTAGACCCTAGTCTCTAGTCCCTAGACCCTAGTCCCTAGTCCCTAGACCCTAGTCCCTAGTCCCTAGTCCCTAGACCCTAGTCCCTAGTCCCTAGTCTCTAGTCCCTAGCTCATACACAACACACATAAAAATTACAGGAAGAACACACCCAAAAGAGTAAGCAAAAGATAAAGAGGAGACGGCAGCGAAACCACAAGGAAACAGTAGCAAAAGACGGAGAACGACGACTCAAAACAGTAAGACAACGAACGAGAACAGTGAACCAGTGAACCGGGAGAGTTGCGGAGCATCCACCCTTCCGACGATCGTGTACCGCACATCCGAGAGGTGATTTAAAAGGTTAGACCTGAGGGTACCTTTTCATTAGTTTATATTTGTTTTTGTTATTATTATTGAATTCTATTCGCATGAGAGTCGTTTATGGATGCATGTTGTGGCTTGAATGAAATGGAAGAGTGTTGTCTCTTGTGGTATATAGGATGGAAACCCAGACGTAAATTCCGTAGCCGAATCCGAATGGACGGTAGTGCGGTCTGTACTTGGGATACAACTCCACGTACCACTTGAGTAAACGGCACATTCTCTTGTTTTGTGTTGCTTTTATTTATTTATTTATTTTTCGTCACTTAAATTCTGCATGTTGCTTATTTATGCATTACTCAATCGAGCGCATGGGCTTAGTAAGTGGAATGAAAGATCCCCTATGGGGAGGGGTTAAAGCCCTGTACCACGATGCTTTGCCGCGCCGGTTGATGTGTGTTCGGTTGGATGCAAGACACGTTCAATCGGACATACTTAGAATAATATGATTGTCTTTATGTTTGTATGCATGATGTGATGTGACGCGCATGGGCTTAGTATGTTGGTCTAAAGGTCCTCTCTTTGAGAGATCAATAGCCCCAAAAGGCCACCTTTACGGCAGTACTTCGCCGCGCCCCTTTATTTGGTTGTTTATGTATTGCGTCCCATTTCATGCATCAGGTATGTTCCCGTTCGAACGCGTTTACGAACGCAACTCGAACGCGCATGCATTTTTGCCTTATCATGCATCAGGTCTCATTTCCGTTCGAACGCGTCATCAACGCCATACGAACGCGAGCATTCTGTTTCATTTCTGTTCGAACGCGTTTACGAATGCTACTCGAACGTGAGCATTCTGTTTCATTTCCGTTCGAACGCGTTTACGAACGCTACATGAACGTGAACACACTGAACTGAGTCTGTCTTATCATATTCATGCATAATTGCCTCTTGGTTGATCTTTCTTGTGTTATATAGCCAACCGTATTATTTGAATTCCTGCATTTATCCATTCTATGTGTTCTTGGGATTGTATTCAAGCATGATTAGGCTGTTAGCATGTTATTTGGTTAATAGGTTCATGAGATAGTACTCAAGCATGATTATGGTTTCTTAGTTTTCCATATCATAGGATTGAAATATGTTCACGAGATTTCCATGTGATGATGCATGTTGTGACGAACTTGTTGATGTATGCATATGATTTAGAAGCATGTTATTTTTGGGAATAAATGTTATTTAATCCTGGTTAAATTATTACATAAATCCTTTTATTACAAGTGACATAAGTAAGGGACCATTCCGAACCCAACGGTTGAGGTCTTCCCTTGCGAGGGGTGAGTGCGGCCTTAATCTCATTTTCCCGGTTCACACCGGGTGGCGACTCCATGTTATTTAGTACTTCCCAACTAGGCCGCGAGCCTAGGAACGGCGTCGCCCAGGTTCTGTGTTCCTACACCTCCCTTATTGTTGAAGCCACACGACAACGAGCGACTCTACCTCTATTTGGGAGTTTCAGAACACGCGGTTAGCGGAGTTTTAGTGAGAGAGGAGTCGGGAACTCAACAACCAGTCTACTACGTAAGCAAAGCATTGTTGGGAGCAGAATCACGTTACCCGTTGATGGAGAAATTGGTTTTCGCCCTTGTCACAGCCGCGCGAAAACTCAAACCTTACTTTCAAGGACACCCGATCACGGTGTACACGACGTATCCTTTAAGAAGCATACTCCATAAACCAGAATTGTCATGAAGATTGATGAAATGGGCAATTGAACTTGGGGAACACGATATAGCTTACCAGACTATGATCGCCATCAAATCTCAAGCACTGCAGATTTTGTGGCCGACTTCTCCCCCGATCTCCTTGCAGTGGCTGAAACTAAGGTCAACTCCATTCAGCCGACAATACCTTGGAAGTTAGCAGTTGACGGGTCCAGCAACAAGAAAGGTTGCGGTCTTGGAATCATGATAACTACCCCGACAGGTGACACTTTGCAACAGGCAATCAAATGTGGTTTTAGAGTTACCAACAATGAAGCAGAGTACGAGGCATTGATCGCAGGGTTATTATTAGCTAAAGAACTGGGGGCTATGGAGATAGAAGTGAAATCCGACTCTCAATTGATAGTCAACCAGATCAAAGGATCTTATCATGCCAGAGGTCAAGCGATTGCATCCTACCTACAAAAGGTAAACGATATATGGTCGACATTTGAGAAATTTTCCATAACCCAAGTCCCAAGAAACGAAAATTCACAGGCAGATGCATTGGCAACCCTCGGATCGACGATGGAGGGGAACAAACCACGAACAATTCCTGTAGTATATTTGTGCTGGTCGGCAATTTGGAAGGAAGAAACAGTCGTTGCAGCGGTCGATTCGGTCGACACCTGGATGACACCTATAGTCGAGTATTTACAAACAGGCTCGCTTCCAGACGACAAAGTGCAAGCCAGAAAAGTCCAGAGACAGTCTGCAAGGTTCGTTGTGTTCGACGGACAGCTGCTAAGAAGATCTTTCACATGACCTTATTTGAAGTGCCTAACACACGACGAAGCACAGCATGTGTTGACAGAGTTGCATGAAGGGGAGTGTGGGAACCATTCTGGTGGCAGGAGCCTGGCTCTTCGAGCGCATTCGACTGGGTATTATTGGCCGACAATGAGAATTGACTCCACAGAATTCACTAAAAAATGTGACAAATGCCAGAGATTTGCACCAGTTTCTCATCTTCCACCAGAGAGACTAAATCCCATCATATCTCCATGGCCTTTTATGAAGTGGGGAATGGACATAGTAGGAAAACTCCCAACTGCGTCTGGCCAACGAATCTACATGCTTGTTATGACAGATTATTACTCAAAGTGGATAGAAGCTGAAGCATTCGCTAGAGTACGCGACAAAGAAGCTCAAACATTCGTATGGAAAAACATCATTTGTCGATTCGGCATACCAAGAGAAATTGTGACTAACAATGGCTCTCAATTCATCAGCCATCACTTTCAAAACTTTTGCAGGACCTGGGGCATAAAATTGAATTTTTCGACACCACGCTTTCCACAAGCAAACGGTCAGGCCGAATCGTCCAACAAGACAATCATGAACACTTTGAAGAAGAGGTTGGAGAAGACTAAGGGCGCATGGGCGGATGAACTACCAGGGGTATTGTGGTCATACATGACAACAGTGAGGTCTTCGACAGGCGAAACTCCTTTCGCATTAGCATTTGGAACGGAAGCAGTCATTCCAACTGAAGAAGTCATCCCTTCAACACGCTACCAATGGCTCAACGAAGAAAATAATCAACGACTGATGAATTTCAATCTCGACACGATTGAAGAGACAAGAGACCGAGCTTCCATTCGACTGGCCGCTTATCAACAAAGGATGGCCAGATACTTCGACAAAAACGTCAGAAGTAGGACTTTCAAGGCTGGAGATTGGGTCCTACGGAGAGTGTTCCAGAACACCAAGGAAATTGGAGACGGGAAGTTGGGTCCAAATTGGGAAGGCCCTTACCTCATCACGAAAGTTGTCGGGAAATGAGCCTACAAGCTACAGACTATGGAGGGGACTCTCGTGCGCAACAGTTGGAACGCGATGCATCTTAAGTGATTCATCCGGTAACACTTATGTTTGTGGTTTGTTTATTTGTAATTATTTTTTTATAGTAGTTTTAAGAATGAAATAAGGAAATTTGTAGAAGTCATTCGACTAATTGCAATAAAAGATCGTTCATTAAAATATCAGTCGACATTTGTACAACAAATCAAAAGACTGTTCAATAGAATATCATACGACATATTTGACATATACAAAACTCGATTGTTCAATTGAGGCTTGCCGCCTTCCTGTTAGACCACTAATTCAAACTTCGTACAAAAAATTCAAAGTTAATTTCAAACCCTTAAACTTCTAAGACATTGTCTGGTGCTTTATCGGTAGCCGTAGGAAGATTGGCAGGAACATCATATTGAGTTTCGACAGCTTCCGGAACGACATCTTCTCCCTCTAAATGTTTTTCGACCTCTTCCGTTTCAACAACAGCAAATGCATCTGGTTCCACCTCATCCTTCTTCAACTCGAACTCCAACCCTTTCTCTTCACCATTGTCCTCCAACGAAGAAGAGATACCGGCTTCACGCCTTTCATATTCTCTAATCCACTTCTCAGGCTTCCAGTCTACGTGTTTTCCAGTTACAAATTCCCTCATTAAATCACATATGTTTCTCATCATGGAGTCGATGGCGATGTCCTCCATTTGCTCTAACAATAATTCCTTTTTCTTTCTTTACGTTCTCGAAACCTTCTTTGTAGCTGTCGATTGTCAGCTCGGCCGTTTCTTTATCCAACCTCAAAGCAGCCTTAACTTCCTTAAGTTCTTTCTCAAGTCTTATTTCCTTCCTTTGAGAAGCGACCAGCCCGGAATTCAGCTCTGACGACTCATTCTTCACCACCGACAACATTTCTCCAGCTCTTTGATTCTCCTTTGATTGGATTCCACATTCTTCCGCATGAATAGACTACATTCCAGTGCCTGATGAAGTCGAGTCAGAACATCATTCGACCAAAAAAAAAGTAGCTCTACTCACTTGATAATTTAATGCGATGGCTTTCTTCATGGCCTCCACCGGGCCAATTTGTGCCAACCTTACTTCATCCCCTTCAAGAAGAAGTCCTTCTACGAATGAGTCAATGCTTGAAGGGTCAGATATTGCAGTCGACTCTCGTGAAACCTTTAAGATGAGGTTATCAGAGTCCTCTTCCACTTCCGCTTCAGCGAAAGACTTCATTTTCTTCCCCGCAGAAATCGTTGCAGTCGACTTCACTTTCTCTGCGACACCCTCACTTGAAACAACTTCTCTTTGTTGAGGCCCAGCCTCTTTTTCAGCCTCTAGCTCTTTTTTCTTCAGCTTCTTGACTTCTTCCGGCTCTTCATTTCGTCGAGTGAAGGTACGGTGAATGGCCCAGTCATCATTTCCTCTGCACATAAAAATTCTTCGGGTTTTAGGGGCTCTCGATATCTATATCCTCCATATAACTTTTGACACGACCATCTACAATTTATCACGGACAAAACGTCGTTACATGAGGCCAGAACCTTACATTTTTCTCGATGATAGATTTCCTTCCATAACGAAGTCGACCTTAACCTCTTTTCCGTTAAAATAGTTTTACAGTCCCTTTTTTCAACCGACAGGGACATAATGGCTTTGGTGTTGGAGATTGTACGTGCAGTCGTGATGAATGACTTGTTTCGTAGATGATCTGCAACAACAAGAACATGGTTATTCAAAGACACAAGTATGACTCAAAGATTGAAATTAAGCAAAAGTACGTTACTCACTCGACAAACACCAAAATTCTGAGATACGACCAGCCCAGGTCGATCCAAATATACCCTCACCCTTTGCAAAGAAATAATAAGACTGTCAATTTCCCCTATCATTAGTCGGCAATCTAGTAACTAAATGCGTCTTTCTCTGACGAAGGATCAATGTATATCTTCCTTTCTCCTTCAAATGCTCCTTCAGGTAGTACGTCTCTAAAACATCATTTACCTAAAAAAGTACTCCCAATTCGAAAGACAAACATTCAATCGACAATAAAATCCTCCACGCATTGGCATCAGCTGTGAAGCAGCAACTCCGAAATGATCCAAAACCTCCCAAACCAGTCTCGGAATAGGAAACCTCAGCCCTACAAAAAATGGACGTACATAGAATCTCATCCACCCCGGAAGCTTGTAATCGATTATTTCATTCGACGAAGGCACCCGGAGTTCCAAAGAATTAGGGAACCTATACATACAGCTGAGTTCCCTCAATATTTTCCCAGTCATTCGACTTGCAGGATTTTTTGATAGTAAGTTAGTGGGTTCAATCGTACATGGAAATTTACTCGGCTCCCCAACTGCGGGCAAATACCTTAATGGTATAGCCTCAGCAGGGGTTTCTTGAGAAGGCCTAGCCAAGGTAACTACGCCATCCTCGATCAACTCCTGGTACGACCGATCTTTGTACTCTACATAATCCTTGGTCTCACTTGATGATTTCTTGGTTTCACTTGACGACTCGACATAACTATCAACCTTGGCACCTAAGCTGCCTAAAGATTCTCCACTCGACATCTTCCAAACGACAAGCATAAAAACAACTAAACTCTCTAGTAACCTACCTCCTAAAGATCAAAACCCACAAACACAAGTTTAAAACAAATCACACAAACCTGAAGATCAAACAGCCAAATTACCTAAGAACAGCTTGAATAATCACTATGAATGTTTAAAGAAATGAAGAACAAGAGGAAGATTTCGAAGAATACCTTGAAACACTTGAGAGCACTCCTTACTCGACTTCCGGATGAGGCGAAATGAAACACGCAAAGCTCCTTTATATACACGTTACCTAAAATTTGGCGCCAAATGGACGCCTCGTTATTTACATTAGGTTTTACTGCATTTAATGACACGTGGAAAATCCAGAATCCTTCTATCGGGTATCGTCGAATGGAAAAAAGTTACAATCAGGCTTGTCACAATTAGATGTTGTGCACTCGCCACAACGTCAGTAAATTTCATTAGTCTCTTCCCCGTTTGACACGAAAATCAGAAATCTAAATACATGTAATGTACTCATCAAGTCAGAGGTTGATTCAACGTTTAAGCAACCACTTTTACGAGTTGTTTGATCATTCGACGCCACCTCAAACGTAAGATCAATACCCTTGGAATATCGATTCGACACAACATCTATACAAGGTTGACGCAATATCTATTCGCCATTCGACTTAACACCTAATAAAAAATAGGTACCATAGCAGCGACCTCTCGACACGACATTTTAGGAAATCACTAGCCTCATACGGTAACTCAAGTGAGATTACTATGAACCATCATCTGGTTCAGTCGACCGGGGACATCCCCCAGATGACTCATGCCGAGTCATAGAATCTTGGAATTCGCTCGCCTCAAACGACAAGTCGAGTGAGATTACTCCTAAACCACCATCTAGTTCAGTCGACTAGGGACATACCCATGATGACTCATGTCGAGTCAAAATAGAATCACGGAATTCACTCGCCTCATACGACAAGTCGAGTGAGATTACTCCTGAACCACCATCTGGTTCAGTCGACCAGGGACATACCCCTGATGACTCATGTCGAGTCATAGAATCTTGGAATTCACTCGCCTCATACGACAAGTCGAGTGAGATTACTCCTGAACCACCATCTGGTTCAGTCGACTAAGGACATACCCCTGATGACTCATGTCGAGTCATAGAATCATGGAAAACACTCGCCTCATACGACAAGTCGAGTGTGATTACTCCTGAACCATCATCTGGTTCAGTCGACCGGGGACATCCCCCAGATGACTCATGTCGAGTCGTAGAAATATAGAATTCACTCGCCTCATACGACAAGTCGAGTGAGATTACTTCTGAACTACCATCTAGTTCAGTCGACCGGGGACATCCCTCAGATGACTCTTGTCGAGTCAAAATAGAATCACGGAATTCACTCGCCTCATACGACAAGTCGAGTGAGATTACTCATGAACCACCATCTGGTTCAGTCGACCAGGGATATACCCCTGATGACTGATGTCGAGTCATAGAATCATGGAATACACTCGCCTCATACGACAAGTCGAGTGTGATTACTCATGAACCACCATCTGGTTCAGTCGACCAGGGACATACCCCTGATGACTCATGTCGAGTCATAGAATCATGGAATACACTCACCTCATATGACAAGTCGAGTGTGATTACTCATGAACCACCATCTGGTTCAGTCGATCGGGGACATCCCCCAGATGACTCTAGTCGAGTCAAAATAGAATCACGGAATTCACTCGCCTCATACGACAAGTCGAGTGAGATTACTCATGAACCACCATCTAGTTCAGTCGACCAGGGACATACCCCTGATGACTCATGTCGAGTCATAGAATCATGAATACACTCGCCTCATACGACAAGTCGAGTGTGATTACTCCTGAACCACCATCTGGTTCAGTCGACCGGGGACATCCCTCAGATGACTCATGTTGAGTCATAGAATCTTGGAATTCACTCGCCTCATACGACAAGTCGAGTAAGATTACTCCTGAACCATCATCTGGTTTAGTCGACTAGGGACATACCCCCTATGACTCATGTGGAGTCATAGAAACATGGAATTCACTCGCCTCATACGACAAGTCGAGTGAGATTACTCTTGAGCCACCATTTGGTTCAGTCGACGGGGGACATCCCCTAGATGACTCGTGTCGAGTCATAGAATCTTGGAATTCACTCGCCTCATACGACAAGTCGAGTGAGATTCCTCCTGAACCATCATCTGGTTCAGTCGACCAGGGACATATCTCTGATGACTCATGTCGAGTAAAATAGAATCATGAAATTCACTCGCCTCATACGACAAGTCGAATGAGATTACTCCTAAACCACCATCTGGTTAAGTTGACCGGGGACATACCCCTAATGACTATTGTCAAGTCAAATAGAAATATGGTTTTCACTATCTTTGTACTACATGTCGAGTGAAATATCTCCTAAAACCATTGACTGTAAATTCCCCATAAGCTCACACGGATCACAAGCTAAAGATGTGAGCCCCCCTTACACTATACGACATGTAGATTGAGGTTAATACCCAAAAAGCCTTCGACAGTTTCAAACAAACCAAGGACACCTCATGGGCTATTGTCGAAAGCAAAAGAAGACATGAATTCTTCCTCCTCCCGACTGTATTACGGGACATCGTGTGGATTAGCTCTGGACCAATGCCAAGATCAGTGAAATAGTTATCCATATCTTGATTCATTCGACAGACTCGAAGGTACTCCCCAAGTCTAGGACTTCCAGACTTAGAGAGTATGGCACAAACTGTACGGGCCAAAATTGGGCCCAGGGATAAAATCGACATTTACCACAAGGCCAACCACTAAACCTGGAGCCCATTAGTAGATCCACGGGCCGCCTTACAGGCCCAAACTCGTTAACATAAAAAGAGCCAACGGACACCAGTTACGAAAATCAAGAAGAGAATCCGAATTCATAAACATCACCATGAAGTCGACGGTTTCGAAGGAGAAATACGATCGTCAGTTATCAGACATAAATCACCTGAATTAAACCATCATTGAAGAAGACTCCAACGGGCAGAATAGGGACCCCGCACCAGGGAACCTATAAAATAAGAAGACGAAGCAATAATGAGAGGGGCTTCTCCTGGAGACTACTCATATCATCAAGACACTACTCCAATACACCGCCCTCACGGCAAGCAAATATGTGGTTGAGGTATTCCATAGACCTTAACCCTTTCATTTTGAACTCATTCGCCCTCAGGCTAACTTGAGCGTCGGAGTGCCTACGGCTTCCACCACACCGGTGGGCAGTAACCTCCTCTTTCGCTCTACTATTGTTTTGCAGGTTCGTTTGTGCCCCTCAGCTCACTTTCTTGATTGTGGACCTCGACCGAAATCAGTTTCCACAATATCAATATCGGGTGGGGGTGAACTGGGGTGGGCAAATGCTACTCATCTAAACTTGAGCTGCGTAGAGACTTGACTCTGATTGTTGTAAGGGGACACTGTAAAACTATCAGTAAGCAAGTCAACGACCACAAGATTTGAAAGTCGATGTACTGATCAATCTTGTGACTGGATAGTGCGAGCAAAGAGCGTTTCCGAAGTTCAAAACTCGAAGTGGATTGTAACTAAGTACGTAAAAACACACACCTTAACTTCAGATGATGTTGGTGCTGAAGGTAGTCGTATTGGTAATCGGGTTGTTGGTGACATTATCAAAGGTAAATTTTTAGATGTCAATAGAACCGTTAAGTCAATAGATACTGTGAGTGATATTCGATTGAGTATGAGGTTCAATTATCGTATAATCAAGTAGGGAGGTCGACAGAGTTTGTAATACAAGATGTCTGAGGTTCTGCAGAATGGGCTTATGTATTGTTGCCATTATATTCACATGTATTGCAGTGTACTAATCCTAGAACATTGACTCATTTGTATACAAATGAGGAATGTCAGTTTTTTTATCATTTCGTTGAAATGGGTTAAAGTGTTTGGGGTTTTTTATCATCGATCAGACGGGTAATAACACTTGATGAAATATTTTTGAAAGGCAAATATAGGGGATCACTGTTTGTTGCTGCTGCCAATGATGGAAATAACTAGATATATCACTTGACATTTGGTATTATGGACTTCGAAAATGATCAGTCATGAATTTGATTTTTTACTAAACTCTGCTGTTGCATAAATTTGATTTTTTACTAAACTCTGCTGTTGCATAGGAGATATGACAATCTAGTCAACATTAATTTTAACTTATATAATCGGATTTGATATATTAGAAATTGATGTTTTTAGAACCAATATTTTTCGATCTTATATATAAAAATCACATCTATCAATAAAAATAATAAACTATTTGATTGAGTATCAATATCAAAAAAAACTGTGGTGGCAATTAAGTTAAGCAATCAGGGAGAAGCGAAACAGCCGAATCATCGTCTCCTCCGACTTCGTTTCGACTTTTTATTACCTCCAAACCCTAGTACTAGTAAACGTTTCCATCTTATCACATCGTTCTTTCCCGAACCTTCTTTGATCTATCAATCACCCCCAATTTCAGCTCCGAAAGAAGCGCTGCGCACTGGTGGCAAATCTGTAAAATTTTGCAACTTCAAGGCCAATGCTAACATTTTCTTGGATTTGAGGGAGTGAATTGTAGACTCGAGGAAGGAGATAGGAGCTCCAATTTACGGCGTTGACCTCGTGATCTGAAGAAAGAATTAAGAATAAGAATCTTGAATTAACGTTTCAGGTTATTTTGCCATGTTTAGTATTTCATTATGGTTTCTCAAGTTCGCTAAGGGTTTACAAATTACAGCTTCCTGTGTATAGTTAAGCCGACAAAAAAATGAATAGGTATTAGTATACGAAAGTAAGTAATCGAATATCAGTTAATTTGTGTTATTGTTTCGATTTAGATTTCAGAAACGTGGGTGATAGAATTTTGGAAAGCAAACAGTGAAATCTTGAAATGAATATTTGTATTCTTTTTGAGCGATCATACTGGCTAAGGGGCCGGCTGGAGTCGAGAATGATTTGAAATGATTGAAGCGGGACAGCAATAGAAACCTTTCTGGGGTATATTTGTTTCTGTGTCTGAAACTGAACAATGTCTGCGGCTTTGCTTGAAACACTTTCTTAGAAACAACTAAGAATACAAGTTAGCTTCAATAATTAATTGTACTTTATCGTATCTGCAAATAGTTTAAAGTACCTCGTCCCTTGAAGTGATTCAATTCTAACAGTTTAAGTTTAAGGCATATATAATTAGGCTATCAGTGCATTAATATCCTTGTTACTGAATCCGATTGAGGTGAAATGAAAATGTCTGCATCTCTTTTATCGGGCTAGTTGATTTTGCCCTAAGCAACATAGGTTTTTGTTCATGTTGTCATGTTTTATTTTTTGGAAATTGTGGACCCGGCTCTCTTCCATTGGTACTGGAAATAAATGAACATGTATACCATATTGGAATGGTAATGAACGATTACATTATTTGCAAACCTCCCGAGAGAAAGGAAATGAACCAATTTTCAATTAACATAGTGGCTAATGTGGTAGCTGGCCTCCGTGATGCTGATGTTTATTTTCAAACAGCTCTTAAGGTGTTTGATGTGATAATTCTATGTTAAATACATTTATTCTTGTTGTGCAGTTTGGCACTCCCTTATTTTTATGTGCATGCTCAACTTCTGATCGAACTTTAGACCCATACTTTATCATCTCAATTACTATTATTCTATTGATTGATAAGTATTAGTTCTCTCTATATATTGCAGCTGATAATGATCAAGTTTTGAGCTATGGATCCCGAACGCAAGAGTTTTGGAAGAGGTGATAGATGTTTAGATTTTGGTGCTTTATCATAGATCGTTGTCTGTTTTCTTTTTGATGTTTCTGTTATTATTTATTATGCTTGTGTTAGTGTACGTGCGTCTGTAAATACATGATCACAAACAAGTTTACATATGTTTCCTAAGAATTTAAGAGAGTTACAAGTTTTTGTAATTTGATTGTCCAGTTCCCATCTGTGCACAGTTCTTCTGAACTTATCTCTTAAGTTTTATGTTTTACATAGGTATCTGATGTTTTCGGGGAATCAGTCCAAAATATTTTAGAGTAATGAAATACAGATTGAAAGGGGAAATTTTCTTTAATATACAATTGGTTGTCTGTTGATATACTAAGAAGCACGGATTCGGATACGTAATTCGGATATGATAAGATATGGATATGCCGATACTTTTTTTTATATATATAAATTAGGGTATGATGATATGTGTGCTTATATATAATTACATTTATTTGAAGACGTTAAATATATATAGTGGAGTTTGATTATATTAATATGTAATTTATTAACATAGTGTTACATATATTAAAAGATTTAATCTCATTATCTATTTCCATTAATAAAATTATAGTTGTCAATTATTAACACACGTAAATTTAAGACAATTTTACATGAATTATAAGTTTTAATATTATTATCTTTTTCCAATAATAAAACTATAGTTGTCAACTATTAACACAATTTTACATGTATTAAAAATTTAAATACTATTGTCTATTTCCAATAATAAAACTTTAGTTTTCAATTAACTTAAACCTCTAGTTGTTTATTATTTACTATTATATATATTTCCAATAATAAGTGTAAAATGTGTAGTTATCTATTATCTTAAAACTAATAAAACTCTTCTTCTTCACGTGTCCTATACGTATTGGAAATTTAAAAAATATTAAAAACATAAAACAATTAAAAAAACAAGTATTTGGTATGTATCCAAGAGTATCCGAAGTTATCCAAGCTTGGATACGTATCGATATGCAATACGCTATAAGTTTACAAGTATCCGTGCTTCTTATCTGATATAAAACTCCACTACATCTATGTATAAGCATTGATGTATAACCAAACAAAACAAGAAACTATTTCTATAACTAGAATGAGTATGAAACCCATATAAGCATCTTAATATAGTACATTTTAAGTTTTTTTATCGAGAAGATGGTATATTTCAGTGGAAATAGGAAAAAATTGAAAGTGCAATTTCTTTACTCTTTAACTTTGATCAACGTGGTGTATGAATAATGGAGAAGTGTAAAAGTTGATATTTGAGTGTGCCTTGCCCATTCTGGATTATATTTGATATATAATTCAACTCTGTTACCAGCTTTATATCTTATAAATATCCTATCACATCACATCCTGCAGTTTGCTGACTACTTTCAAACAGTATCTTTTCGTCTCTCCCTTCCATTTTCCCCATCTCCTTTAATCTTTTGCGTTTTACTGATGAGAAACTGTTGTGTTTGAATATTTAGGACCAAGGGAACTGACCGGTGCTGTTGATCTCATAAGCCACTATAAGTTGTTGCCTCATCATGATGTTTTCTGCAAGCGGTCGCTTTCTTTGTCAATTTCAGATACTCATTATCTTCACAATATAGTGGGGGATACAGAAATCAGAAAAGGAGAGGGGATGCAACTGGATCAGCTTATTCAGAATAATTCCAGAGATATTAATGCAAGGATACAGCATTTTGACCTGGATGTCCTCAGAGAAGCCTTCCAACTGAGGGAAACTACTCCTGTTGATTTGCCTCCTGTAAGAAATCTAATTCCTTGAGGTTATTATTGTTTAAGTTGCTTTAATATGTTTCCTGCATAGTATGACACACCTTGGCTCTTGCTATGTGTGGCCTTCACACTAATATTTCTGCAAGGGCGTGCTTTTCCTTAAGATGTTTTTATAATATAGTATCTCTCTCTCTCCTTCAGGCAGAAAAGGGGTTTCCTACCCCTGCTGGAAAATCAAAAAGTGAGTCCAAAGACAAAGAGAGGAAGCATAAAAAGCACAGAGACAAAGATAAGGAGAAGGATAGAGAGCATAAGAAGCACAAGCACCGTCATAAAGATCGAAATAAGGATAAAGACAAAGACAAGGACAAGAAGAAGGATAAAAGTGGGCATCATGATTCAAGTGCTGATCAGTCAAAGAAACACCACGAAAAGGTTGGGAAAGTGCTACTCTCTTGGGTTCAGATCTTACTGATTACAATGTGAAATGAAGGGGAAATAACGAAAAAGTTGAGGCTTTAAATTAGACTTGTTGGGTGCCCTTTTTTTATCACAGACACGGATGGGCAGATTGTCAATAAGTCAACTTTTTTGCAACAGTGGCATCATCCCTTTCAAAATATATTCCTGTTTGCCCCCAAAATCAACTAATTTTCCTGACTGCGAAGAGTAAATTGATGGTGCTTTGGTTCTGGTCTGATTCAAGAATAGCCACTTGGTTCTGAAGTCATATATCTAATGGATTTCGTGTTTTGATTATTCTTTTGAATGTAAAAAATAAAATGTTCCATTGAAATTTACCATGATAAATCTTTCTACTTACTTTAAATTTCAGAAAAGGAAGCAGGATGGAAATGAAGATCTTAATGGCATTCACAGGCAAAACAAAAGTAAGGTAATGCTGAAAGATTGGTGATTTTTGTTATCACTAGCTAGCTCCTTGTTTCTGGTGTGAGTTTCTTGATATACATACTGTCAGTTCAGTACATATTTATGAAGCCTTCTGTTTTTTTTTGCAGCATAAGAGCTCAAAAATTGATGAAATGGGTGCGATAAAGGTAGCAGGCTGAAATGGTGGCACACTGTAGTTCATTTGTTTTCTCAGATGGTGGTTGTTGAGATTATAGACGGGTTTTCCTTTTCCACTTGCATCATTGTCCAATTTTTTGAGGTAATGCCAGAATCAAATTTCTTTAATCATTTTTACCTTGGATACACACACTATTTTTTTTTATCTTGCTTTCCATTTTTTACCTCATGTTTCACTCTTTATATATGAATGATCTTATCACAAACAAAAGATTGCAATGCAAGCCCATCTTCAATTTAATAAACAGAGTGTGTATGTCTCAGCTGTATATCACTTGGTAATTAATATAGTTTTTGTATCTAAACTACCACAGATAATGCATAATCTCCAGCAATGTACAGACTTCTTTGGTTATTTCTTTTTGTGGAATTCAGTTGTTTGTTCTTATTGTTGTTCTCTTAGTTTTTCCTTTTTATTTACAAGTTTGAGACCATCTTGAATGATTCTCTTTTTCTTTTCTTTTTTTGGCAGAGTAGCTTCTGAACTGACTAAAGAATGTTAAAAAGGTGAATTCACCAGGGCAGAATGTTTGTATCCAAGGTAAAAATGACTAAATATGATTTTTTTTTTTTTAATCATAACAGTGATCTAATATAATTGCTGGTAACAGATAAAACATCTTGTTATTGGATATCTCAGCTTGTACACGTTACTGGAACCTTCTTCTTTTAATTATTTTTTGGCTTTTTTCTAGAAGTCCAAGCTTAGTTTCAGGAACGATTTAAATTGGGGTTTGATACTTGTTAGTTTTAGGAAGAATGAAGCAAGAGAGGGAATGTACATGATGCTTTTTCTCTCTTCACCTTTTATGTCATTGCAATACAATGACCAACATATCCTAAATGGGTTGTAAGAGCCTAATTCTTTTCTTGATTTTGCCCAACATGAATGATGGAATTCCCAATTTATTATGGCATTCTTTTTGTAAATAATACTAAAGAGAACAAGAGTTTTGTGACATTGAGGGAACCATTTTGTCAATGAAATGAAAATCATTATTTCCTTTGTTATTATAAGCAATTGATTAACTTCTGCATCTGCTTGTGGTTTATTCAGATGGGCACTCAATCCTTGAAAGAATTAGCTAATTTTAACATTCAATTCCGAATAAGCTTTATTCAGATGGGCACTCAACTCAATCCTTGAAAGTTATTGTTTAATTTAAAATTTAGGATTGAGACGATTTTGGGTTTTTTTACCAACCCTTTACGTGATTGTGATTATCAAATTATTATTTTTTGTATGGGTGTATCCAATTAAAATTTTAATTGATTGTGTGGATTCTCATAAATCCATATACTATTTTAATTCTATTTGGATTCTTACAGATTTTAAATAATTGTTTTTACATGGATTTTTTTTATATTTTATTTGCTAAAAAAAAAACTTGGGGGTATTTGATAAACCCATGGTAACACTTCAATATCTAGTAGATTGAAGTTGAAGCATGCATGATCCAAAAACTCATTTATTTATTTTGATTTTAGTCTTTTCATTGGCTAGTAACTGAAGTGGTTTCTAGCTGCGATGCATGTTGCCAAAATACAAATTCTTTTTTGACAGCAATTGTATTATGTATGTGCCAAATCCAATGCTCAAAAAAGGCAAATGAAAAATGATAATAATAGTACCCCTATAGTCAATTTTGGTGGCCCACTTTATTGGCAAATATAATAAATAGCCAAATAAATGCCACCAGATTTGAATATTATTGTAAGGAGTTGTTATTTTTTAAGTCAAAATTTGGATCAAATTGATTTATAATATAATCATCTTGAGCTGTAGCCTGTAAAATTTGAACTCCAAAGACATACACCAATGGATGGAAAGTTCTTTTGAATGTCTAAATTGGGTGTGTGCTTGTTCTCTAGGAAGCAAGCAAATCAAGCCAATTGAATTTATAGCTTTAATGAATTGAATGTATGCACCCACAAAGAAACAAGATTTAAGAAACAAGATTTGGAATCATTAATAATATATTATTTTAAACAAGCTTAGTTGTTCACCATGTGAGATGGATTTGGCTGCCAAGATGATGAAAACTTCTTCATGATGGATTGGACAAACAATAGTAAAATTGATTTACTTCCTTTTTCCAATCAGTCTTATAAAATACTCATTATTATTATACTTTGAAATTTTTTGATAAAAGAACATTCATAATTGAATGTTAGTTAGTTGTGTTAAATACTCAACCAATATATTTTTCGAGTCTACCTTGTAAATCATGATATATTTAACTAATTAGATAGAAATTATTGTTAGTCGGCATAGATTTTCACCGTATTGGGGTGATCATAATAACTGAGGGATTCGAAAAAAAAAAAAAAGAATTATTTATCAACCAAACATTCTTCTTATGACTTGATTCAATCTCCTAATCTTGTAGATCATTAAAAAAAATAATTAGTAACTTCTTCCGAAAGAAAAATAACAATACTCCATTGGTTTTGCCCCCACTTCATTTTGGATATTCTTTTGCTTTATAAGTGCTCTTTCATGCTCCTAAAGATAATCATCATTTATGGTTTCCTTTATTCCCTTTTTGTTTTATTTTTGATAGCTCTTTTATATGCTACTATAGTTTCATTTTTGTGTGGCCATATTGTTGTTATATATATTGCTTGCTCATCTTTACATTTCTTGCTTTATTTTCTATTCCTTTTTTTCTTTTCTATCTTCTTTTAATAGGGTATCCTATAAAGTTTGCTTCTTTAAAAGCTTGAGGCTGTTCAATAACAAAACCAATATGCTAATATATTGCTTGCTTATACTCAAGAGAGTAAATAAATTTCACAACTCATAAAAATAAAGTGAGAGAACCAATAAGATTCCAATTTCCAAGCAGCATCTTTGAATACATCATCACTTGAGATAGCATTTGCCAATTTTTTGTTTTTGTTGTTCCTTAAATCCATGTTTTTGTGCAACACATGATGATGGAAGGGAACATTAATCCTAATTTGAGTTGGTTGAAATGTTGAAATGTGACATAATATTCAAGATGATGGTTTAAAATGTACACTGACAATTCCTTGATAAATTATTTAGCCAAACTTATAAAATGTGGTACCTAGTGTATAAAACTTCTGTTATAAATAGAGTTTGAGAAAGATCTTAATGTACGTAGTTTTATCTGTATTTTTTTTACAGGTAAATTGTGATCAAGCTAACATAAATATTTAGTTCAAATTAATCAATTTAATGATTTATTTAACTAAAGATAAACCAAAAAGAAAAATATTTGCTCTATGCTTTTTTGACATTTTAAGATATGCCAACATTTTTTCAATGAAAGCATTTAGTGTTTTGTACAAGTCCTAAAGGGCGAGTAAAGAAAGCCATTTTGGTTTGACAATGAGTGCAAGAAAGCTAATGTGGGATCACAAATGTTTTTGTAAATTAAGAAGATGGGTACACTTAAGTTTATTTATTAGGGAATGAGTGTAACAAAAAGACATACAATCAAAGAAAGCCAGATTTGGGATGCTTTTTAAAGTTTTGTTTGGCAAAGATTTTGAAAGCACAAACATTTTATTTTGAAGTTTGTTGTGTTAAATCAGAAGAAAAGAAAACTACTATACAAATATAAAAAGCAATATTCAAGTGGTGTGATTTTGTGGTGTATGATTCAAGATCTTACCTTGAGATTCTGGGTTTGAATTCAGTGAGTGCGTTTCTTGTAAGAGTCTGGGACAGTCGGAGATTTTACATGCTCTGTTTAAGTCCGAAATTAATACTTTGACGACGAGATTTTCAACGATTTCAAATATATATAAAGCACTTCTTAAAAACAAGAAGGATCAAATAAAAGCATTTCTTACAAAAGTACTTTCAAATTTCTTTAATAAGCATGTAAAAGGTTTACTCTCTCCCTCACTTGGTGCCCTAAAGTTAGAAAAAAAAGCTTAATTAAATCGATTAATGGGAGAATCAAACAAATGGTTGCTTCTAAAAACAAGATAAGAATGCATTAATTTTTTTTGCCTTCTAAATTCATTCACCAAAAGCACTTTGTCCACTCTTTTGTATGGATTTGGGTGTATCTAAGTTATTGACTCACAAAGTGCCACTCATGCTCTTCTTTAGTTTTAATGAAGATTGAAGAGCTAGAAATTTAAATGGAGTTTAAATATAAACAAGGTACTTTTAAAATAAAGTCGATTCTTTTCACTTAATTATTAATTTCTTAACACATAAATGTTCAATTAAAAATCACATCATTCTTTTAATTTTTTTTTTAGATTCTACATTTATAGTACAACCCATATATTTATTGTGGATAAGGTCGAAAATCTATTCCTACATCTCGAGAGATATATTCCCACTTCTTTAAAGATATAATTGTGAGAGATTTACTCATATTTCTCAGAAGATATTTATCATATATCCATGTTTTTAAAAGATGATGAAACTTAACATATAAACTCAATAAGAACGTGCGAATGAGGTACTGGCCTCATTGGTAACTCATGTCTCTCACCAAGTGAGAGACATGAGTTCGAGTCCCCACAAAAGCAGTGGGGACTCAAACCTTCCCTTTTAGAAGGAATATGTTCTCATATATAGGAGTTGATTCACAAGCTGTGTCTTGGCTGATTTAGAATTTGTAAATCCCGAGTTATGTCTCGGTTGATTTCTGGGCAGTGCTATAATTGTATGTATCTAGAGTCTCAGTTGATAGCATATTGTAATATTCATAAGTTTGTAATAATTAAAAAAAAAAAAAACTCAGTAAGAACGTGAGTAGTGAGTACTATTAGACTAGAAACCCAAATCAGATAAAAATAATGGTCAATAATTTTGAATATGATGATACACCGTCACGACCATACCAATACCTATGTTATAATTTTTTTTTTCACAATTTTTTTTTTTAAATCGTTGGAAATCTCATTGCCAAACCACCATATTCGGGCTTAAGCAGAGCAAGTAAAACCCCCGACTGTCTCAAACTCTTATAAAAACCACATTCCCTAGATTCGAACCCAATACCTCAAGATGATATCCTGAATCCTACACCATCAAGACATGCGTGAACATGAAATATGACTTGATTAATTAATTTTATTGAATAATGAATCTCAAATGAAATAAAGTTTAGTTTCATATAGTAACTATTTATTTATTAAATTGATGTCGGTCCAATTTTGCTTATGCTATGCTAGTGCAGTCCAGGCAGTAAATTAAATATGATTAATCATCAATTATGTAATATAACAATAGCAATCTCACACCAATTATTGTACTCTTGCTTGTAATCTCATTACACAACCCACAGTTGATTTTGAATTATGTCGTGATTATTTGTTTGATCCAAATTTATATGACTAAAATGATTATTAATCTTATGTTTTTGATTTCTTTTTCATTTTAGGCTTTTACTACTAGGATGTTTCAATTCGTCTCGTTATTTTTTAGTTAAACCTATTACATAAGGTTTTGAATACCTATATTCTATCCGAATACATTCATTAGTTCAAGTTTTGGATCAAAATAATCCGTTAACACAAATGATTTATGAGATAAAATTGAGTTAATTGGGTCCCGAAAAATTGACGGGACGGACTTTTACACCACGTATTTTTTATTCAATTTAAGTGAATTTCCTCAATTATCAATTCATGATCCTTGACAAAAAAAAATGTTATCATGGGAACC
Source organism: Zanthoxylum bungeanum (assembly GCA_019454045.1). Taxonomy (NCBI): domain Eukaryota; kingdom Viridiplantae; phylum Streptophyta; class Magnoliopsida; order Sapindales; family Rutaceae; genus Zanthoxylum; species Zanthoxylum bungeanum. The sequence goes on along the minus strand of SKCR01004863.1, from coordinate 41,528 downwards.
TAGAGAGAAGCATCTGCATCAATGTGTTGGTGCAAGTACATTTTTGGTTGTTACTATGCCCTATTCATCATTTATATACATATATTCACACATTTTTTTTTTCGGTTGTGACATGCAATTATTATTTTTATCATATGGTCAAGTGTCGGTGTTCTTTTCTATATATATATATATATACATTTATTTTTTTACTTTGTTTTTTTCCTGTGAGAACACGTGTTATGTAAATGCTAATATTTATAAAATAACACTCATAAAATTGAAAATGATAAACAACTTTCATAAAAATTATTATATGACTTTGATGTAAGAATTTACGACAAAATCACAATATGTTCCGAATCAATTTAAGATACAAAACTTATATTTCAAGTTTGTATATGTAATATCATTGCTGATTTAACTATGAGTGACAGAGCCATCAATCTGAAAATCGATTAAAAATATTTTATAAATTAATAAAAAATCTTGTTTATTATCAAAATAATTACGAGTTTACTCATTCTAAAATGAAAAACATATCAATTTTTTTTTTATAAAAATTAAATTTTATCCCTACTAAATTAATGTTGGGGGTAAGCCACTTCATTAATTATACTTGACAAAATAAAATTATAAAGGTTAATGAAAGTAATATAGTAAAAATATCATAAGTAACTTACTAATTTAATTAACCAAGGCTTGATAATGATGGTCATAAAATTATTACTTTTAATGAAGGGTAAGGGATAAATTCCAGCAAGAGAGGTGTGAACTGTGAAGTGAGTTCAAAGAAAAATCAAAGATACAGTGTGAAATAAGACCGTTTTGATTGACTCCATATTCGGCGCATTTGTCATCAACAAATTACAATAAATAAATAAATTAAGTAAAAACAAATACAAACCAATTCACCTCCACTTGAGTTGAGACCCCACAAAATATTATTTCATTTTATTTTCATATGTAAATGAAGTTGATTTTTTTTTCTTTTTTAATTTATGCAAATGAAGTTGTAACTTGTAAGGAGGAATTAATCAATGTAACAAAAGATAATAATTGATTGCTAAATAACTATAATAAAATCGAAGATGGTGATTGGAGGTGATAGGCTGATGGGGGTATATGATTATGATAGATATTTTTTAATAACATTCATTAGGGGTGATCACGGTTTCGAGTCAAACCGCAACCCGACCCGAACCGCACCAACCTGAATTGTACCGCGTGGTTTGAAAAAAAAATTAAAAATGATTTCGGGTCAATTGGAACTGAATCGCAAATTTCGGGTCGGTGTGCGGTTTTGACCTAACCGCGACCTAAACCGCCCAAAACCGTAAATTTTGTCTCAAACCGCGACCCGAACCGCCAACCCGCATTCAAATTAGATATTATTTTATATATTCTTCTTCTCTAATCATGAAATTTAAGATATTTAATGATCATATGACAATATGCAACGTATAAATGAAAATTAGGTATTTTTTCTCTTCAATTATTATGTGAAAACACACAAAATTTCCTTAAAAAAATTTATAATCCAAACCGCCGACCCGAACCGCCCAAACCGCTAAACCGCCAACCCGAACCGCCGCGATTTTCCTTATCAAATTTACGGTTTCGGTTTCTAATTTCTCAAACCGCTAACCCGTATAATTTGAAATGGAAAATGAAAAAACCGATCCAAATCGCACCGCGAAGACACTAACATTCATATTACAACCAATTTATCAATTAAGAAAGGGGGAGAGGGAGAGGGAGTAATAAAGTAAGAAAGTGACTTTCATTTCAATATATTTGACTCCATAATAAATCACTCACTCACTCACTCCAAACAAGTAGACTCACCTCACCAGGCCAGCTGGCAGAATCTTAGCTGGACGCACCTCCCCTCCCACTCAATTTTCTCTCACTTTCCTTTTTCATTTTCCCTCAAAAGAAAACTTCCCTCCCACCATTTTCTCTCTTGGGTTAACAACAACACAGAGACAATGTCAATGCCCAGCAGCAGCTCCTCCTTGCTCATCAAATCCCTCTTGATCTTATCATGCGCACCTTCCCTTTTATCCTGCGCCTCCATCACCACCAACCGTCGGATCCTCCATCAACCATTTTTCCCACTTGATGCTGTCCCTCCATCTCCACCACCACCTCCTCCTCCTCCTCCCACTCCAAATATCCCTTTTTCTTCCGCTTCTACCCCTAACAATTCCCCATTCTTCCCAACTTACCCTCCTTCCCCTCCTTCCCCGCCTCCCCCCTCCAACTTCGCTTCCTTCCCCGCTAACATTTCCTCCCTCATCCTCCCCCGCTCCCCGGACAAACCCAAACGGAATTCCCAAAAACTCCTCATCCTCGCTTTCGCCTCTGTCTTCTCCGCCCTCCTCGTCGGGGGCCTTTTGGTCTTTTTCTACTGCCGCAAGCGCAGTCAAATGCGTCTCCTCCACTCCACCTCCGACGTCAAGAGTAACACTACCAGTAACAATAACAGTATCCGAATTTACCCTCCGAATCCAAATGCCGATGCCTCCGCGAGGAACGCTCAGAAGCTGAGGACCAATCGCACCTCCTCCAGCTCAGAGTTTCTTTACTTGGGTACTTTGGTAAATTCGCGAGCTGGCATTGACGATTCCACTACCGATACCGATTCGCGCGGCAATACCAACTGCGTTTCACCGGAGCTCCGCCCGCTCCCGCCCCTCTCTCAGCAGGCTAGCTTTAAAGAGAATCACCAACAGCATAATGGTGACGTGGCTTCCAGCGCGGCGGAGGATGACGATGAACAGTTTTATTCTCCGAGAGTTTCGTTGGGCGGAACCGGAACCGGATCCGGTTCGAGGAGAAACTTTGCGGCTGTGGCGGGTATCGGAGGGAGGAGCAGCGAGTCGAGTAGTTGTTCGTGTTCGTCGACGAGTTCTCGGTCGTTATCGGCGAGTATATCGCCCCCGATAAGTTTGAGTCCGAGAAGATCTGATCCGAAATCTCCCGAGACAGCTCAAGCAATGCCGACACAGTCGGTTTTCGCAATGATGTCGCCTTTGGATTCTTCCCCAGACAGAAATATTATTAAGTCGCCGTCACTTTCTATAGCTTCTACGTCACCGGATACTAGATTGTCACCGTCAAGATTTAATCTTTTGAATCGGAATGAGCTGTCTTCAGCTTCAACTTCACCAGAGAGAGAGTTGGAGAAGGACCCAGATGATGAATCTTCAAAATTGTTTGATGTTTTGGAGAAAAATGCAAATGTTGGGGGGTCTCATCGTGTGAAGAAGCAAGATATGTCACCGAGATCATCGAGTGTTTCTTCGTTATCTTCAGCTTCTGCATCACCTGATAGAATTTCAAAGAAAAGTGAAAATGCTACTCCGAGAGAATCAAATGATTCTTCTTTATCATCAAGCCCAGATGAGTCACCAAGAATGTTGAATGTTTTTGATCAAATTTCATCTCCAGTGAGAATTAACAATGCTTTGGAACATCCAATTTCAGCCCCTCCACCACCGCCTCCGCCACCACCACCACCACCACCACCACCGCCTCTATCGGTGTCGCCTAAACAGAGGAAGCAATGGGAATTGCCTGTGGTTTCAACACCAGTTGGTCAAGCAATGTGCCAGCCACCTGCTTTAATACCGCCTTCGAGGCCTTTTGTGATGCAAAACACAACTAAAGTTTCTCCAGTTGAATTGCCTCCAAGTTCTAAAACTGAGGAGAGTGTTGAGGAGGAGGCTTCAAAGCCGAAGCTGAAACCTTTACATTGGGATAAAGTGAGAGCTAGCTCTGATCGTGAAATGGTGTGGGATCATCTTCGATCAAGCTCTTTCAAGTAAGATTCTGCCATTTAACTGATGTTGCTTTTCGATTGTTCAGTTATTATATTGCTATGTTATGGTTGTTTTTAGTATGCTTGATGAGTGTTTGGTTCTTGCAGATTGAATGAGGAGATGATTGAGTCATTGTTTGTTGTAAATACACCGGGCTTGAAACCAAATCAAATAACTCCACGGTCAGTTCTTCCTTCACCAAACCCAGAGAATAGGGTCCTTGACCCCAAAAAGTCGCAAAACATTGCAATTTTGCTGAGGGCGCTGAATGTGACCGTAGAAGAAGTCTGTGAAGCCCTTTTAGAAGGTACATTGAAGTTGTGGAGTTATTAGTACGACACTTTTTCTTTAATTCTGAAAATATACATTTGGTTGTATGGTTCTTGAGTTAATTATCTGGATTTTAAAATATAAGGTGTTGTTTCGTTAGTGGAGGGCACTCATATTTAAGTGGAATTTATATTTTAGCATGAAATGTTATTCAAGTTCATATATTTAGTTTATATATGCTAGTGTTGTCTCAATGGAAACAACAGACAAGTAGCTTAAATTATTGTAATTGCTCTATTACAGCTTCTTCATCAATTTAAAATGCTGCAATATGGAAATTTGTAGCCTAACCATTATGGTTTATGTTGTGAGAGTTGTCTGAAATGCAACTTCCAAATATTAGTACAATCTTCAGAAAATTCATCTTTCAGTGAAATTATATTAGTCTTGAAAGTCTCTGTCTATAAAGACTTCCATCACCGGCTGGGTTATTTCCTTTAGTTGACTTACTGAGAATGCAACTGAAGTTATATTTATTTCAATACAGGTAATGCTGATACACTTGGGACTGAACTTCTTGAAAGTTTATTGAAGATGGCTCCTACCAAAGAAGAAGAACGTAAGTTGAAAGAGTACAAAGATGAGTCCCCAACCAAGCTTGGGCCTGCAGAAAAGTTTTTGAAGGCTGTGCTTGATGTACCATTTGCATTTAAAAGGGTGGATGCAATGCTTTACATAACCAACTTTGAGTCTGAGGTTGAGTACCTCAAAAAGTCTTTCGAAACTCTTGAGGTAAGTCAACTCTTTCTCCCTGAGCTGTCTTCTTGGCTGGTTATTTTTGCTTATCTTGAATATGTAAATTTTCAGCCTTGCATGTTCCCTAATATTAGAAATTTGTCAGTACTAGATGGTAGTACTTTACTGTCTCATCTCTAAGCTTCATTTAGATGGGCATTCATGATGCTGTCCTATCAAAGCTATTCTTAACGGTCTCAACTAAGATGCCCCTGCGAATGTAATTCAGTATGCATTTATGTTCAATAGAATTACTGACATTTGATTGGGTCACTTGGTGACTGGGAAATCCATAAAATTTACACAGTGGTGTTTAGAGATCTATCTAGCTCATGTCCATGGGTATAAATAAGGCAGATACTTAAATCTTTGGTTCCACTGATTATAATGTAATATCCCACCATCCATTTTTGGGTCAAGATGGACTAGTGTTGCTGGATGCAATCATTTATGGTTGGCATGGTCTCATGGATTTTCTTTTCATTTTTTCCCCTTCCAGGCTGCATGTGAAGAATTGAGAAATAGTAGGATGTTCTTGAAACTTCTAGAGGCTGTTCTCAAGACTGGGAACCGCATGAATGTTGGGACAAATCGTGGTGATGCCCATGCCTTTAAGCTTGACACACTCCTCAAGCTTGTTGATGTCAAGGGCGCAGATGGAAAAACCACACTCTTGCATTTTGTTGTACAGGAAATCATAAGAACTGAAGGTGCTCGTATATCTGGTGCTAACCAAAATCCAAACTCTAGTTTGAGTGATGATGCCAAGTGCAGGAAGCTTGGTTTGCAAGTTGTTTCCGGTCTCAGTTCGGAGCTCAACAATGTGAAGAAAGCTGCTGCCATGGATTCTGATGTGCTTAGCGGTGAGGTGTCCAAGCTTTCTAGAGGCCTTGGGAACGTTGGAGAGGTTGTGCGATTAAATGAAACAACGGGGCCAGATGAAAGTAGCAAGAAATTCTCAGAGTCTATCAATAAGTTTATGAGAATGGCGGAGGAAGAGATCATAAGGATTCAAGCCCACGAAAGTGTGGCTCTGTCTTTAGTGAAGGAGATAACAGAATACTTTCATGGGAACTCAGCAAGGGAAGAAGCTCATCCATTCAGAATCTTCATGGTGGTCAGAGACTTCCTTACAGTTCTTGATCGGGTCTGCAAAGAAGTTGGGATGATAAATGAGCGAACAATAGTTAGTACTGCTCATAAATTTCCAGTTCCAGTAAATCCAATGCTGCCACAAGTTTTTACTGAAATCCAAGGCAGGCGGCAGTATAGTTGTGATGGTGATGAGAGCTCATCTCCTTGAGCATTTTATGACTTGTCTCAGGCTAGCCAGAAACAGCTGAAAAGTGGTGGTTGTGCCAGTTGATTGGAGCTTGTAATGGGCTTGTTAGGTTTATGTTAATTTTTTTCTTTTGTACCTGTATAAATCAATGTAAAAGATTTTGGGAACAGTTACATCCTATAGACAAATATATAGAGCAGGAGATTTTCTTTTGGAAGAATAAGGCAGTCTGTTAAATTGGTTGAATGCCTTGTAAACCTGTCAAAAACTTGTGTCATATATATTAAAGCTATTTAGTCATAGAATGTTACATTAAGAGTCTATTGTAGCTTAACAAGTACAATTTTCTTCATTTTATATGATGTACATTGAGCAGAGGCTACTCTTCACTTATCCCGAAAATAACTACATGTAATTATTTTCGGGATAAGTGTATCTGTGTCTATCATTTTTGGACATAAAATGGGATGAAGGCTTGGCTCGATATCTCTTGATAAAAAGCCTACTTCTCCTGTCTTTCAAGTACTATTGGATAAATAAAATTATTATTTGGAATATAAAAGCAAGTATCAATTCTTCAGTCTCTCAATTATACAACAGTTACTTTGTTGTAGGACCATAATGAATTTTTATTTCATTCACGCTTCTCTACTAATTAGAAGCTTCACTCCCTATGATCTTGTGCAAGTAAAATATTGTCTCACTTGCTCATGCTTTTGCCTGACTGCAAAGCCTTAGCATCCATACGCTCGAGAATACAACGTGCTTCTTCTTGGGTACCTGGAACCACATTCCGAATCCTGAATCCGTTTGTCGTGGCCTTTGCCTCTGGAGGTAAAGTGAAAGTGAAATAGAATGTGTTTGATACCTGTTTCACAGAAATTAAATGTATAAAATATTAACAATATATACGCGAGGAATTTTTGCTAGAATCATAACAAAGCTATTAGCAACTCATGAGTAAAAACCGGTTGCTCATTTTTTATGAGTAGAAATTTGCTTCTAAGGCTCATTCTGGAGATCTTAGGCTTACCTCACTAGACCTGAACTCAGGCCTTGTAACATGAGCAACGACTTCAATGTTAATTAGAGGCTGATCAGGATTCTCAAGTTCTGTGTACAGGACACAAGACTTGAAACGCAAAAAGTCTCCCACGTCCACCTGCTCAAAGAATTATGTTCCTGGCATCAGATGTAGCAAAATATCGCAGATATAAGTTGTGATGAAATTCCAGCAGCGACCAGTTACAGATGACAGAGAATAATTAACGGAACTGAAAGAGAAATTCACGCTTTCAACATGCTCAGGGTGAAAATGCTAATTGCTAAATAAGAGTTAATTCAGAATTGAGGTTTTCCTAGTTCTAAGACTTCAATAGATCGCCATTACGATCAAGTTAATTCAGTTAGCTGGACTACAATATAGGAGGATGAGGGTACTCACAGGTCTTAGAAAATCAACGTGGTCAACTTCCAGAAAGCAAGGCACCAGTCCAGCAAAGGCATAGGCAGTTGAGAAAGCTAATTCAAATGCTCGGTGCATCAAAAACCCCCCAAAGATTCGGCCATGGATGTTTCTTTGTTGTGGCTGACAAATCAAAGCATTTTCAAGTCGGGTATCTCTTAGAAGAATACTGTTTCTGTCTGCCAAAGCTGGCATGTCACAGATGACCCGACCCTCTGCCAACAACGCCCCAAGTCTATTAACCTCCCCATCGTCAAGTTCTCTTCTGTCTCCTCCTGTCTTTCTTTTCCTCAGTTTGCTTCTAGCTTCGGCTTCTTCAAAAAGAAATTTCTCACTCTCAGTTTGTGGCAATAGCCGGTTCACTGGAGCAGCTTTTCCAGTCTTAGAGTCACGTGCCACAAATATGAAGTTAGCTGTCAGAACTACAGAGTCTGAAATATCAGAGACCTCTGCGAAGCAAAGATCAAAGTCTATTTTAGTAATCCCTTAATACCCAGTAGGTTTAACTGAAACAATATAACAAATGATTTATTATTAGCAGCTTAAAAGCCTTTAAAGCAATATTACATCTTCATCTTAAAGATATAAGGAAATTGATATTGAGTTCCAATTAAGAAGGCTAACTAATCTTCACATATGTAGTTTATTCCAAAAGAACTACCTTTTGTGGACTGAATAACTTCAAGTTGAATTTCAATTGAGGACCTGCCCACCCATATGGCAGCACCAACTATTTTGAGATCGATGTCAACACTAATGGGTTTCTTCAGTACAATCTTGTTGACTGAAGCAGTGACCAGCAAGAGTGGCCTTGTCATGCTATCATCATCAGAACAATGCTAATTCACCAACAAAGAGAAAATGATTTAAGGCAACCCCATGAATCGACGTTCAATTCACACAAATTCACTAAAGGCAAGCACATGAAATGTAGTTCAAATCACACAAGCTAGCAACTCATTTCATAATCCGAAAAAAGCTGATGTCACATTCATTTTCGAGCATATGATTTTTTTGCATGTTTTACACTAATTCCATGACAATCATATCAAAAAAAAAAAAAAAAAAAAAATTCAAATTCACAACCCAATTAACAAATCAATCACAACCCACTTCAAATGCTTCGATTTCGAGCAATATCCACACAACAAACTCCATTAAACCCCTCAAACAGCTAAAATAACCAAAAAAAAGAAAAGAAAAGAAGCATCAATTACACAAAATACCTTGACTGATATAGTACCAGCTAGAGCATCAAGATCCTCAAGCAACTTCCCAATTCTGACTTCATTCCAAGGATCTCTATACTGCTCTCGTAAAATAAAATCAGTAGAAAAATTATACAAAATACTAGTCCTGCTCTGACAAGGAGTTTTAGTAAGCAATTCACTTTGTGGGGGAGCATCTTTTGGTGGATCAAGAAGTCTTTCAAAAATTTTAGACCTTGCTTCCCATAAAGCATTTGTGACTGGTGAGTGATACATTCCTGGCCACAAACTTATAGGCTTTCTGTTGGTTTTGGGGTCTTCATCAAATGGTGAAGCAAAGGTTGAAACAACAGGGATGGTTCTTGGAGATGAGGAATTGAACTCCATTTTGGGAAATTTTTTAAGAAATGGGATGAATTTTAAGATGCAATTAGAATAAGAAAAATAATGAGAATTAATTAAAGTTGGTTACTGGGACTTGCCTCGTTGGCAAGTTGCTTCCATAAGCACCTCCACCGGGGTGACTGACTGATTCGAAGTCAACGATTTACGAATATTTCATGGGAACCGAATGAGACGCTTTTGCACGGTCCAGGGTTAGGTTGGGCCTACCTAAGTATTTGGGCTATGAAAGCATGAAATTGATTTCAGACCCGACCTAAGTAACGGCAAAATTTTATGGTTTAATTTTAATTAGATTATACTACCTCTTCTATTACCACACTTACATATTCTTTAGTTAAATAAAAAAAAAAATTAATAAAAATAAATCTAATGAGTATTTGTTTCATCTCCGTTAAATTGAATTTATATTTTCATTTAATGATATGTTATTTGTTACATTTTCTTCTTATTATTCGTATATTTATGTTATCTATTCAATTCTAAATTCAATTATAATTTTTAATGTGTCTCAATTTAATCGATCAAAATTATTCTAAAAAAATTCACAAAGTCTAATTTTTTTAAAAAATATTTTGATTATTTTTGAAGTTTTAAAAATTTATTTAAATTAATGTATATATTTTGTAACCATATAAATATATGGTATCTTTATAGATATGCACTTAATCAAAATTGAAGTCTTGGGTTTAATATATAATATTCATAATATTATTATTTACACGAAGTTTGGGATTGGTAAGCAAGGTATGACTCATGGAACGACAGGTAGGCCGTGAGTGGGGTCTGCCTTGTACAAGTCGTAGCACGACACATGTAACATCTTGAAATTTTTGGAGTATTTATGAAAATCCAAGTTCAAGATAAATGTCTTGCAACGTTGATGAAGTCGATAATTTTATATTTTGATGTTGAAAAATATATCATGATAATTTAAAGTTGTGTTCCAAAATCTCAGGATTTCGTGGATTTGGAAGGACCAAATGCGCGAATTTTTATCATAATTGAATCAGGTAAAATTTTATTATTTCGGCTATAAAAATAGTGAACGAATATTGATTGAGCTATTTTTAAACCGTTAGACTTTTTTTTTCTGAGACGAACAGCTTTTGTGTTGAGCATTTTTTGAAATTTTGAGTAGAAGAGCCTCAAATTTATAGATTTTCGAAAATGCCCCAATCTAGGGGTCTGTTTACAAAAATGGGGGGCTGCTTTGTAATTTTCAGAAAATTTCCTTTAAATACCCCAATTTTCAGAAATTATGAAATAACACAAAATTCACACTTTTGCTACAGTGTAGCACATCAACAGGGAGAGAGGGGGCCGACGAGCGACCATTTGGCGACTGCAGAGGTGAGCGACTAGCCCACCATGGTCATTCCGCCACCAAGAACCTGTTGGTGGCGGCGATTGGCTGTTGGCTGCATGTGGTGGCCGAAATAAGAGAAAAAGACCGTAGCTTGTCGGGTCGATCTAGTTTCATTTCTTGACCTCACCGAACGAGCCACCTACCAAATTGAAGCTCTCAATGAACACTATGAGGCTGCAATGGTAGTTTTGCTGATCAGAGTTTGGTTTCATGCAAAACGAGGTAAAATCAAGTTGTGAATAGTAACCCAGGAGCTCAGATGTTGCGATTGGAATTTTGACAGTTCCAGCACGTTCGTGGATGCATTTAGAGTCTATTAGAATCCTCGAAAGCTCAATAAGCTGTCCTGATACAAATTCGTTATTTTAGGTGTAATCAGATACCTACCGAATATGTGTGGATACTTCATGTATTTGTGTGTGTGAATTGAATTATCATGAATTGAGTTAATTATGAATGAATGGATATAATATAATACAAATATTTTCCGTTAAATTTTGATTTCGCGTATTTCAATTCCTTTGTAAATATAATGATAGATACGGGTTAACTACGATGATATAAGAATATCTGAATGATTTTGGAATGTTCGGAAGGTTCAGGATCATTCCGTAGTTTTTTCAGAAATTTTTTCAGAAGATTTTCAAAAAATACGTAATTTGAGGATTTAAGCTAATTGATTGATTTAGAACAGTGTATAATGATGTGTTTATAAGTTAGAATTATATTGGGAGAACCAGGAAGATTTGAAAGGTTCCAGATCCATTTGTAATATTTTCGAAATTTTAGGATCTTATGATTTTATGCCGAATGTGAATACAGTGTTATGAATTCTAGTGTATGATGTTCTAAGTCTTGGACAATTATGACATAACGTCACTATTTGTACAGATCATGGTGTTGTTGTACAAATTAACTATGTGACAAAGGAGATTGCACTCTTATCATTTGTGATTAGATCACCTAGATGTATAAATGATAGAGGTCCCTATGATTTGTTCCTGGACGGAGAATGATATGAGACAGTATCAGTCCACGAGGATAAATCATTAATATCCATAGTCAGGTATTATCGAGATTAGACATCGATAAATACGTAAAAGACTAGTATTACACTTGTGCGCGTTTGTGAGGGCACAACGACATAGTTCTCATATATTTGGGTATAGGATACTCATGCAAGTGTAGTAGGAGGTTGTGTTTCACCGATGGTACGAGAAACAGCTTCGCTCTGGATAGACCCCCTCAGAATCCCATTGGTAGTATGACTGTGTGTCTATGGGAGTCCGACATCAGGGTAGGTGTATTTGGTATTAACCTGAGACTTGCACGCTAATACTTACGACAGTCGATATACTCTAGTTGAGTCGTCCAGGGCTTTAAACCGTTTCTGGTGTACGCCAATGCTGTGTATATTGAGAATCGTAAGTATTGGGTGTGATGTCAAGACGGAAGTATCACTCCAGTCATAGTGGAGATGATGTCACGTAGGATACGGTATTAGTGCTCTTTAGTGCTGGCGCAACCATTGAGATTTATGACTAGGTCATGTATATCCGATTATAGAGACTAGTTACTAGACATCCGACATGTGCTTCGTACGGGGCAGACACAACTCCATCCAGCCAGGCCTAGCACGTGACCATCAGATACTGGATCGAAATACAATATACGATGTATACTACGCCTGATACAGATCCTTTATTCCTGTAAGAATGTTTCCGGACAATTGGGTAGGCATGACGCTTTGCTAGAGGCCAACCTTGTCTTTGTAATCGGTACAAACGTAGTACAAGGTACTCACGTGTTCGGATAGTCCGACGACCGTATTTACTGCCAACAATATCTGGGGATCTCATGGGTCGCTTCCCAATGATTCACCATGATGTATGACTCGCACTTTAATTAATCTGGGATTAATTCAATGAGAGAGAAAATTAATCTGGGATTAATTACGGAGATATTTTATCTGGGATAAATATCGTCTAAAGAGAGAGAACGATTAATTTAGAATTAATCGAGTAAATTAATATATTCGATATATTAAACGAAATTGGATTTCGACGCGGAATTAAAATGGATTTTAATTCGGGCGAACGAATTAATTTAGAATTAATTCGTCAGCGATGTGAATAGTGATTTCGCTAGGCGTAATCATTTAATTACGACGCGACGGAAAATTGCTAATTAGGAATTAGCGAACCCGAACCCGAGCCCGAGAGTGATTGCGAGCGCATTCGTGTTTCGAATTCGAGTGAGCACGCAAGTCACATCAAGCGTCAAATCATTAGTCGCATCAAGCGTCAAATCACATGTCACCTTGAGTGATGTGACATTTTGGATTGATTGATGTGATTGATTGAGTGAAAAGCAACTTGTCACTTTGAGTGATGGAAGTTGTTGCAATAGTGATTAGTTGGTGGAAATATTTACCTTGACTTTTTGAAAGGAAAATATTGGTAAATCATTTAATTATTTTGGAAATTATATAAAGTATATTTGATATACTTTTTACCACTAATTAACATTTTCTCTCTTCTCTCCATCTACCTCCATTCACGCCCATTGGAGCCAATTTTTGGCTTCTGGTTCAGCCATGAAAAACGTGAATAAGAAGCCATTTTGAGTGATTTTTGTGACAAAAATCAAGCGAGCTAGCACTCCGAGAGGTATACGAAGGTGTTAGGGAAACCCACCCACGAGCCGAGAATCATTTGACGCAAGCTTGGAGCTTCTTTTTTGGACTCAAATATGATGTTTTGGAACAGAAAAATCTGCACTGCAGTGGCGTTTTTGGAAGGGCTAAAATCATTTTTGTTCTTCATCAAATCGTCTCAACCGATCGATGTAAGTATTCCCTCCGCAAAACTTCTTCGATTTGTTTTCACACATTATTCATGCTTGTTTGATGATCTTGGGACCTAATTAGAAACCTACACTAAGAGTAATGAAACTGAAATTGTTGAAAACAGACTCGATTTGAGTATTAAAGGAAGAAAGAAAAAAATGTTATTAATTATAGTTAGTTTTCCTGTAATTTGATGGTTCTAACTGTCTATATTTGGGTGTTTACAGAGGGAGGAGGGAAAAATAGCTGAAAATCCCATGTAAGTACCGCAACGTGGACTTACACCTCGAGTAAACAATCGTATTATGGTTGACTATATGTATAATATGTATGTATATCTATAATTAGTACGTATAGCTAATGATTTCCTAGAAGCATGAATAAAAATTTCAAAAGCGATGTGGATGTTTGTTGATTTGTATGATAATAATGTGATAAAAATACGCTCGCGCACACACACATATATATTTATGTGTCTATTGTGACTTATAAAGTTTATATCAATAGATAAGTTTTATGAGTAATGGATCGAAAATTGGAACTTGACTTCCATATATAGTTATTTAGTTTACGTAGTCGACTTTGACAACTCCAATGTCATAATTATAAGTATCTCTGTGTTGGGAATCAAAATTCGATACAGTAGCATATATATATTGTTTAAAGAATATAGACATTGATATGTGTAAGAAAACTCCATATCGGAGTTATGTTTGCCATTGATGTATCTGAATTTTGTTGATGATGGAATGATTTTTGTTTGACATATGGCCGAGACATCGACATGATGTATTTCGAAAAATCATTGTAGCATGTATATTACAATACTAGTTTCAGATTTAAAGTTTATCAAACAAAGCTTAATTTTGGTACATAAGTTGTAAAAAGATTTTAAGAAGTATTTCAAGATATAATTAAGTTCTAGTTTTGGGATGAAAATAGTTTTGATCCGGGTGTGGATCCATTTGTATGAGATGAATTGATATATTTGATGATATGTGTGAGAACTTTATATCATGGAGTTGCATATGGATGTGATTGAAAATCTGGGACACGAGCCCATTTTGTATGTATTGCATGACCGAGATGTCATCAGTTTATGATTGATCACGATTGACTTATGTTGACTTGAAAATGAAATATTGCATTGCATTACATGACATACATATTCATATATTTGTTGTGATGATGCACACATATTTATACATACATCATAGAAAAACTCTATGTACATGGACATATACAGATTCGGGACTAAGGGATGATGATACATAATGCCCATAGATACCCTCATGCCTTAGTCACGTTCCTGAGTGCAACTTCAGTGTCTTAAGGGACGACGATACGTAACACCCTATGTCATTAGCAATTTTTTCAGATGGGTGTGTGGGGGGACGATGATACGTAACGCCCAAATACACCAACGTTTTCACAGATTTTTTTTAGATATGTGTTTAGGGGGATGACGATACGTAATGCCGTAGACACCAAGTTTTCACATAGACTTTCCATGTTTTCAGATAAAAAAAAAGGATGATGCATGTGGATGTAGACGATACATGAATTTAGTTTCAAAGTATTTCTGATTTTAAATTTTATTGAAAGCATGGATATTTCAAATTTCAGAGAAAAGCTTTTAGTTTCAGTTTTCAGATTTCAAATTATATGAAGATCAAATTTAATCAATATTATGGAGAATTCATAAATTTAAATGATTCTAAAAGAAATGAACAAAAATAATTTGTTACGAAATATTGAGATGCGTCTCAGGAGCGAAAACTCCTTACACTATCATCTCTAAACAACAATTCCACTTGATTAGTCAAAAATTTATTGTTGGTTTGTATGTAGTTTTTTTGTTAAAAAGAATATCAACACAAATTTTTTTTTTTACAATAAAACAACAAAACAACAAAAAAACAAAAACAACATAATTGTTTTTTAAAAAACAACAATACAAAAATAAAAATAGTTTTTTTTTTTTTTACAAAAAGGAAATACACACAAATGAAAACTATCTAGTCAAATATCTCCTCCCCCAACTAAATTGAAACATTATCTCCAATGTCTGAATAAGAAGAAGTAGAGTTTAGAAGACATTACCTGGTTAGTGTGGAATTGACAATTGAATCTACAATTATTTAAAAGAAAAAGAAAGGTTACAAATTAAGATTCAAGTCCAATCTACACTTTTTTCCACGATCGTTATCTGTCCAGTCTAACTTGGAAAGAATGAGGTCGATTTTTGGTTCATAAGTTAAGAGATGGTCAATTAATTCATCAGCTTTTCTTGCAGTTAGGACAATATCTTTTACTGGTTTCGAAATGAACCCGTGTCTTTTGGCATCCTCAAGAAATACTAAAAGAAAATCGAAAAAAATAATCAACATTAAGTAGTCCAATTGGTTTTTGATGAATGTTCAAGTTTGCTAATGATGCAGCTGTGAATATTTCTTCCAATGTGCCCAGTCCACTCGGTAAAGCAATAAAAGCGTCAGTATGATTAATCATTTTAGTAATTCTTTCAGACATACTTAAGACAATGTACTCATCTCCATTTGATTTTTCGATGAGATTTTCGTTTGCCAAAGTTTTTAGAATGATCCCCAAAACTTGACTACCACCTTCGTGCACGACCTTTGAAACATATCATATCAATCTAAGATTGCTACCGCCATATACTAAATGCATGTTTCTTTCCACCATAACTCTACCCAATTCTTTTGCAGCCTCACAAATTCTGGTTTAGTTCTATAACTAGATCATAAAATACATAGATATTAGTGACTCGTCGTCTTTACGTTTTCTCCATTTTTACTCTCTCTCTTATTTGGATGTGTCGAAGAGAGAAATGACGAGTTGTATTTACAGCTCCTGAAAAAAGGGTGAGTAATAAAGACACTAGTATCTGTAAAATGATAATTGTCAGATGACGGACGTAAAATAGATCGTGAAAGTAAAAAATGTTAGATACTATCGGAAAAATTAAAGTAAAAAAAAATCAAAACACTAAATTAAAGTAAATCAAAACAGTAAATTAAAGTAAATCAAAATAGTAGTTTAAATTAAAGGAAATTAAAGCAATAAATTGAAACAATATGTAGTGGTAGTTGTGATTGTGGCTCACATCTTCCTCTGGTTTTACGTCCAGTAACGGCTTGAACGCTCTCTATGGGTCGATGATATGCTTCCCATCCAATTTTCTTATAAATTGGCAAACAAGATCTTTTAAAGTCAGATTTCTGAGACTATAATTTAGTAAGATATTTTTTTTACATAAAACAACAAAAATATTTTTTTTTCAAAAAAAAACACACACACAAAAGAACACAGATGTGTGTTATATGTAATTATTAAAGACAAAACAAGAAGAAAAAATATCAAAACAACACAAAACATCAAATATCTACAACTTTGATGTTTTCAAGATTTTCTAGTTCTGAAGTTTTCAAGGCCGAAATTGATGAAAATCCAAAGTGTGTTATATGTAATTATTAAAGACAAAAATAAGAAGAAAAATTAAAAAACATATAAATGTGGGAAATGGCATCAACATTTCGGTGGATGCTGAGCTCTCTACTATAAATAGAGGTACTCAACACCTTAGAAAGGCAACCCGAGAGTCCATAGTTTTCTCAAAAAAATTGTAGAATTCCAACTATTGTGTGTTTTAATTTTTTTAAGTTTTTGTAATATCTTTTTCTTTCAGTAATAAAATTATGTGTGTTTTTATTCAAATCATGAGTAGCTAATTTCATCATACATAGGTAAATGATGAAGCTTTTAATATGAGAATATAGATTAATCTCACTTATATTATAATATATGAATTGTAATCAAAAGACTAATATTTAATTTAAATCTGTATTAATTATTGACAAACTTTGTTACCGCATATAATATATGACTGTTTTTATTTATTTTGCATAATTGAGTACCTAACTAGACTTGTTATAGACAAATGTTATCATCGCCTTTATGGCTGGTTTTATATGTTTTGACATAATTAATTCTTGAAATAAATTAATTGAGTAATAATAACAATTTATATGTTATAAAAAATAAGATTTCTAAATTTGAAATATTAAAAATGGATACCATAGCCCCAATATTTTATTTTATTGTTGCAGTTCAATTTAAAAATTGTCAACCATTTCAAATAACTCAATTTTTTTTTATTTTCACTCAAATTATTATTTTATTTTACTAAATCTATTCCCTGTGGACCGACCCCGTACTTACCAGATTATTTTATTACTTCGACACTCTTATATTCGATAGTAACAAACCACTATTAGTGTGTCATTATACTTATAAGACTTTTTAATAAAAGCACCAGAGAAAATGATTAATTTATATAAAAAAGGAAAATTTCTAAAAATGCCAAAAATATTAGGGCTCTTCAAATTTAGTGTAAGCAAAAATTTATCTCCCATTTAATTCATCTATATGTAAAAAGACATAAATATACATTGTAATGTAATATTATTATAAGTTTGCCCACTCAAAAAAACATAAACAAAAAAAAAAAAAAAGTAAAGTGGCGCAAGGAGAAAAAAATTAGGAGATTTTTCTTCAATTTTAAATTTAAAAATTAAACTATCTCTCAAAATGTAAAATGTTTAAAAAAAAATTACATATTATTGATTTATAAATCATAAGTTTTAAAATAAGAATAATGATCAATATGTTAGGAAGAAAAAAAAGATAAAAAAAATTGTTACATTTATAAATTACTCCAAAAATTACTTGTCAGTTACTTTTAGACCCCAAGCCAGTTCTTCCATTTCCCCACAACTCACAAGAAATACACGTCCTTCAAGTCCTTGATTTCACAGGATTACGTTTAGATTTGTTAAGGAATAGAAAATTAGAGGAGCATGCAAACGTTTCATAGAATGTGATTTTGAAAGCAATTACAAGGTTGTTGAGCTACAAACCTTGTTTTAATTTACTAACTTGGCTATTCATTTCCCACGAAAAATAACACCTTGCCTAACCTAACAAGCTTTTTCCATATGAGTGGATGCTGCATGTGACATATATATACATACAAAAATATTAGTCTTCATTCAGTTAAAATTAGACATATTAGAGAGTTTAAGGTCTACCAAAATGAAAGAGAGTTTCTTTCATTTCCTAGTTCGTAGTTTTTGATCTAAGGAGTGTCCCTTAATCAAGAAGTCATCTAGAATCATGGAGAATGTCAGCTATAAATCTATAATTGCATTGAGGTAGGACTAATAAGTTATTAATGAAAGAGTATAACTCGGCTTAGTGTGATTCTCTTTTCTTTTCACACATAATTCAGATCTACAGGTTTGTCTAAATCACTTTTGGTTTACATTGGTTTATGTATGATTATTATAGTTTCATTATTTGTATGTGAATTGTGCATGATCTAGTAAACAATACACATCCCGCCAACATGCGTATTCAGGGACTGTACGGTAATTTAACAAAATTATTTCAACCGATCATATTTATCCTTACCTGACCAGACTTACCCTATTGAAATCAAAGGTTTACTCTGTATTCAACAGTAGAGGCATTCTTTAGCGGAGTGAAAGGAAACATGGTCTAATTCACCAATGACACGAGATCAAATAGATTCTATACTAGATGTCAACATTTTGTTCATTTGTTGATTGTGTCATAACTCTATAATTTGAATTAGGTTTATCCTTGGATGATTACATTGATGATATTGACCCCAAAAAAGGTAGGTACAACTAATCTGTGCACCACCAACCATCGTACTATAAAAATTGGATATGTTTGATCTATGGTAATTAGGTTATCCTAAAAAGATATACTAACTTTGTTGAGTTGCATGATCAAACATCTTATAGCTTTTGATTCAAAATTCAAACTTACAAAGCACGCACCGAAAGAATGAGGCTTATGATAATCCATGGTATTCTTAATGATATTCGTTGGGTAATTGAAGCAAGGGTTTGCTTGGCAGGTTAGTCATCCGACTCTTTCATTTCTTACATGCATGGTTTAGGGAAAAACACCTATGCTAAAAAAAGAAGAGCTAAACAATTAGGTGTTTGTTATAAATATACACGTTGGACGTGCAACACTCATTGTCGTTCTTTAGGAATGATATCTGACAATCTCGAAGATAAAATTCAATTTATTAGAGATGGTGTGGGACACAGGAACTGGGCGACGCATGCTGTCCTAGGCTCGCGCCCTAGTCGGGAGTACGGAGTAGCCACATGGGACTAAACCGGAGAATAATGGAGTCGCCACCCGGTGTGAACCGGGAAAATGAGATTTAAGGCCGCACTCACCCCTCGCAAGGGAAGACCTCAAACCATTGGGTTCAGAATGGTCTCTTACTTATGTCACTTGTAATGAAAGGATTTACGTAATATTTAATCAAGCTTAAGTAACATTTATTTCCAAGAGTATCGTGCTTCTAAATTCACATGTACAAAATATAACTTACACATAAATTTATATATATTTCACATCTAAGATTGCATGCTTGAAAATACATCAAAGTAGCAACGAACATACAACTTCATTGGCATATTAGATTCACGAAAACACAAGCACACATATTAACCACACAAGCACACATGTGAGCACTTTTCCAAGTGGTACGTGGAATTGTATCCCAAGTACAGACCGCACTACCGTCCATTCAGAATCGGCTACAGAATTTATGTCTGGGTTTCCATCCGATATACCACAAGAAATAATACTCAAATGCTATCATGACACGAATATATGAATTGCAATACGTTAAGCCAAGACGAAGGTAAATGATGCAACCAATGGGATAAACATGCTTTTCATTATGATGCGTACAAAGATAAGAATAACTATATGAGATTTCAAAATACATGCATGAATGGTATAGTTGGCTTTACGCGCGGGCTGAGACTAATAGGTGGCGTCTTTGGGCGCGGTTTCAGGCAGTGGATAGGTGACTAAACTGGGCAGTGAGGGGCGTAGAAACTGGGCTGTGAGGGGTGTTGGATTGTGGCAGTTTTTAGGGGTAATTGTGCGTTAGGCTTGAGTTTAGGCAGGGCCGTGAACGTGTTTGTTGGTGTGAGGTCTATTGTGGCTTATAGGCGTGAGGGGCTGTAAGGATTTTGTGAGCAGTGCGCGTTGAAGGTGATGAAAGCGGGTTCAAGGGCTGGTGAGAGGCTGGGTTACGTGAGGTTATAGAGGGTATAGGTCAGTGGCGTGCTGGTGGCGTTGAAGGGCTTGTGGTGCGTGAAAGTGAGGGCCTCTCGTTGTTCACGTGAGGGGCTGTTGGCAGGTGGCGTGATAGGGTTTGAGGCGTGAGGCAATGGTGTTGTTGAGATTAGCGTGAGGAGAGACAAGGGGGTGATGGCTACGTGTTTGGTGTGGAGATAGTGGCAGTTTTGAGGGTTTATGAGCATGTGCGTTTGGGAAGTGAAGCAAAGGGACGTATGGCTAACGGCTTGAGGCTAAGGGCATGTGAATGTGGGTACACCAATGACAATAGGTCGAGCCAAGACAGGAATAGACGATGCAATCAAATAGATGAAAGACACGGCGAATATCGTGGTAAAGGTAGCCTTTTAGGCTTTTCTTCCCCCAAATGGAGAACCTTTTTATCCAACACAATAGGCATATGCGCCTTTCGTTACAATATGTACAAAGACAAAGATAACTATATCAAACTTAGTATGCCCGATTGAACATATCTTGCATTCAACCGAACACACATCAATCGGTGCGGCAAAGCATCGTGGTAAAGGATTTTAACCCCTCCAAATAGGGGACCTTTCATCGCACTTACTAAGCCCATGCACTCGATTGCATCATGCATACAAAGAATTAAAGAAAATAATATCAAACTTAGTGTGCCCGATTGAACATATCTTGCATTCAACCGAACACACTTCAATCGGTGCGGCGAAGCATCGTGGTAAATGATTTTAACCCCTCCAATTAGGGGACCTTTCATCGCACTTACTAAGCCCATGCACTCGATTGCATCATGCACACAAAGAATTAAAAAAAATAATATCAAACTTAGTGTGCCCGATTGAACATATCTTGCATTCAACCGAACACACATCAATCGGTGCGGCAAAACATCGTGGTAAAGGATTTTAACCCCTCCAATTAGGAGACCTTTCATCGCACTTACTAAGCTCATGCACTCGATTGCATCATGCATAAACAAGTAACATGCAGAATTCAAATGACAAAAAATAAATAAACCAAACAACATAAAACAAAAGAAGGTGCTGTTTACTCAAGCGGTACGTGGAGTTGTATCCCGAGTACAGACCGCACTACCGCCCATTCAGATTCGGCTACGAATTTACGTCCGGGTTTCCATCCGATATACCGCGAGAGTTGACACACCTTTCATTCTATTCCAAGTTCACAACATACAATATTTCATGGTACATGCATATTTATCTACTCAAGGGCCACAACATGCATTTTTAACATATCAATCATGCGAATAATACTCAATGAATAATAAAGGTAAAACAGAAAACGAATGTGGAAAATACCCTCAGATCTAACCTTTTTTGCCGACTTTCGGACTTGAAATTCACGGAGATCGGAAGGGTAATGCTCCTCAACTTCTCCGGTTCACTAGTTTAGCACCTTAGCTCACTGTTTTGTTGTTTTCCTTACTGCTTGGTCTCCGTTCTGCTGCTGTTTTGGATGCGTTTTCTGCTTACTGTTTCAGATCTTATTATTGCGTTTTAGGGGACTGTTTCTTGTGTTTTAGGGGACTGGTTGTGCAGGTTTTTAGTGATATTTTAAGGGTTGGATGTGCAGTATTTTACTCACTGGTTTGGGGTATTTTAGGGGCTGTTGAAGGGCTAAAACTTGGCAAAAGGGGCTGCTGTTTTGCGCACACTGCATGCATGCACAGAGGGCGCTGTTCTGGTTACTTGGGGCGTGAATGTTGCTGCTGTTTTGGGTATTTTTTGTGATGTGTGGGGAGTTTTATGGAGGTGGGTTTTCAGTGGTGGTTAGGGGCTGTATTGGTGGTTGTAATGGCTGTTAAAATTTGGCAATAGAGGGGATGGAGGATGGTGGTATTCTCGGCCAAAGAAGGAGAGATGAAGAGAAGAGTTTTGTTTGTGATTCTTGCTTGGCCGTGGGGTTTGATGTCTCTAGGGTTTCTTGCTTGTGTTTTGTCGTGTGAGATGAGGAATAGAGAGGTCTTGGACGTGGGCTAGAGAGTGTGGAGGAGTGCATGGCTTTGGTTAGTGTTGTTTATATAGAGAATGGCTAGGGTTTCATCTTGTCTCATAAGGATATGATCTTGGTTTCTAATTTAGGCTTCTCAAGAATGGTATACACAAGATTGAGGGGGGACAAAATATTATAAATTAGGAAGTTACAAGATTAGATTGGTGTTGATTAGGAAGTCAAATATTTTAGATTGGTAAATATATTATTTAGTTAGGAATGATTATATTGATTAGTTTGTATTAGGCATATACTTATTTTATGTTTGGTAAATATTTTATTTATTATTTAATTTAATTAATATTTTATTTAGTTAATGTTTTAATTTAATTAATAATTATTTAATTTGGGTGTGTATTAGGGGCTATGGGCGTGTGGGCCTTGGTTAGGTGGTGGGCTTTGCTAGGTGTTTTGATATTGTGGTGTGGACTGGTTTTTTAGGTTTAGGCTAAATTCGTATGGGCTAGATGTGTGTGGGCCGGGTTAGGTGTCTTGGGCTGAGCATAATCTTTTTAAAATGGAAAACCAAACAAGTAACTCGAAGCTAAACCAGCGAACTTGATCCACATATGAGTCAATTCTTGACTCCTCCATTCCGACGTCCGTTTCCCGCAGCTTCCGCGATTTAAAAGGTAGTGCCTCCAATTGAGACTCATCATCTGGTCTCACATGCAAAAATGCAATGCCTACAGTCGCCCCCACTTTGATGGGGACTTGTGTAGTGTGTGACTTTGAACAATCCTATCAAAGTTATGCAATGCATTTTCACTTACCTGGCTCGTCTGCTGCCTCGAGCTGAGCTGGTGCTGCAGTGGACCTCGATCCTGGGACGCATCCCACTAACTGCAACTGACAACGAGGCACTTCGACCCTGGGCGCCTCGACCCAATACCGCTGACAATAGGGGCATCGCCCTCAAACTGATGGTGTAGTGGGCACCTCGACCCTGGGACGCATCCCGGAGCTACAACCGACAACAAGGGCACCTCGACCCAACACCGCTGACAATAGGGACCTCGCCCTCAAACTGATGATGTAGTGGGTACCTCAACCCTGGGACGCATCCCGAAACTACAACCGACAACGGGGGCACCTCGACCCTGGGCACCTCGACCCAACACCGCTGACAATAGTGGGCCTTGCCCATAAGCTGATACTAATATGGGCCTCGCCCCAAACTGATACTGACGTGGGCCTCGCCCCAAACTGATGCTGATGTGGGCCTCGCCCCAGACTGATACTGATGTGGGCCTCGCCCTCTGGGATTCATCCTCAAAACTGAAACTGCGTGACACTATTGGCTCATTTCTGCGCTTTCTTTTCTTTTTTTTTTCTTCGAACCTGCGAACAAAAACAAACACGAAGAGAATGCAATGTTACGTGTATGCATGAATGATTTTTCTTATCCCGTTGGGTTAGGTCTTCTGCCAATTCCTTGGTGACTGCTCAGTTTTCTCTCCCTCAGGCAAAGTACTGCTTCAATCTGTCTACATTGATCGGCTCAGTGAACTCGTTCCCCTCCAAGTCTGATAGCTTCACTGCTCCATTTCCCATTACCTTTGCACTATGTAAGGTCCTTCCAGTTAGGTCTGAATTTCCCTCTCGGATCTGTCGTCGACGGCCTCGATTGCTTAAGTACCAATTCACCTTTTCTGATCTTGGTAGGAGGCACTTTCTTTTTGAATGCCCGAGCTAGTCTCTTCTGATACAACTGCATGTGATACAAAGACTTCGTTCTCTTCTCATCCAATAGTGCTAACTGATCAAACCTCTGTGCGGCCCATTCCCGTTCCGGTAATTCTGCCTCTGCTAATACTTTCATAGATTGTATTTCCACTTCTACTGGCAATACTGCTTCCATTCCATAGACCAAAGAGTAAGGTGTGGCCCATTGCTGTTCTTACTGATGTTCTGTACCCCCCACAAAGCATACGGTAATTTCTCGGCCCAATCTCTGCAATTTTCTGTCATCTTGGCTAGAATCGTTTTTATAGTCTTGTTGGCTGCCTCAACTGCCCATTTGCTTCGGCCGGCCTGGTACAGTGATGACTTGTGGTGGCCTATCCCATACCTCTGTAACATTGCCTTCGTCTCTCCTTGAAACTGAACTCGTTCTCTGTCACTACATGATGCGACATACCATACCAGCAAATGAGGTTCCGAGCTATAAATTTTGCCATCTGTTTTGTTGTGTGTAACATTACGGAATGATTCGGCTTCTACCCACTTGAGAGAAGTAATCTACTGCCACTACTATGAAGCGATGCCCATTTGATGCATTCGGTCGAATTTCCCCAATCATATCAATTCCCCATGCTGAGAAAGGCCACGGCTCTGACAACCCGTGTAACTCTGTGTGCGGTAAGTGATTCAAATTACTATGTGCTTGACAGTCACGACAGTGCTTTACCATCTTTGCGCAGTCTATTTCCATGGTTGACCAATAAAAACCTTGTCTCACTATCTTTCGGGACAGACTCAACCCGTTCATGTGCGGACCACATACCCCGTCATGTATTTCTTCCATTATATGCTGGGGCTTCTTCCCTTCTCAAACACTTCAACTGAATACCGTTTTGCTTGCCTCTTGTACAGTTCCCATTTCAAAGTCACATACTGGGAAGCTAACTTCTGGATAGCTATTCTGTCTTTTTTGCCTGCCCCTTCCGGGAGTTCACCATGTTCTAGATACCTCTGAATGTCATAATACCAAGGTTTACCGTCGTCGACCTCAACTTCCAGAATTTCTCTATCTCATAAACGGGTTGCTTGCCGTTGTCAGTATCAACGGTTTCATCACTAACTTTTCTGGATTTTCCCAAGTTGCTGCAAGTGTAGCCAATGCATCTGCCAGTTTCTCTTCTCCGGTAAGTGCTGAAACTTACACTCGGGGATAATCTGTGCCAACTTTCTGAGGTGAAAAAGGTAAGGTTTCAACCGTTCTTCTTTCAATTCCCATTCTCCTCGCATCTGCTGGACCACCAACATAGAATCTCCGTAGACTTCCACACTCCCGGCCTTCAAGGCTATTAATGCTGTCAAACCAAAAGCACATGCTTCATATTCAGCCATGTTATTAGTCACTCTGAATGTCAACCTCTTGGCCAAAGGCAAAGTCTCTCTTCGGGGGTCACTATCACGATCCCAATCCCGGCTCCCTTGTAATTCACTGCTCCGTCAAAATACATCTTCCATCCCTGAACTGTTATTGCTTGGATCTCTTCATCTGGAAATTCAAAATTATACTGATCCCCCTCAATAGGTTGCAATGCCAGGAACTCTTGCTACTACTCGCCCTTTGATCATTTTGGAGGTGAGATACTCAATGTCAAACTCTGTCAGCAATACCAACCATCTGCCCAATTTCCCCACTAGTGAAGGCACCGAATGAAGATATTTAGAGGATTTTCCTTTGCCACTACCTGGATCTTGTAAGACTGGAAATAATGCCGCAATTTCTGGAAGCCCATACCACTGCAAGACAGATCTTCTCAACTTCTTGATACCGAGCCTCATACGGGAGCATCTTCTTACTCAGATAGTAAACTGCATGTTCTACCCCTGTCTCATCTGCCTGTACCATCATAGCCCCCAGTGCTTCTGATTCTATAGCCAAATATAATATCAAAGGTCTGCCCGGTCTCGGAGGTTTCAATACGGGTGGCTTTACCAAGTACTCTCTGATTCTGTCGAAGGCTGTCTGACACTGTTCATTCCATCTCACTGGCTGATCTTTTCTCAACAGTTGAAGATAGGTTCACATACTGACGTTAACTTGGCGAATGAACCGACTGATGTACTGAATTTTTCCCAAGAATGCTCTGACTTCTTTTTCTGTCTTCGGTGCATGCATTTCTGTGATTGCCTTGATTTTCTCAGATCTACCTCTATTCCGCCCATTCCCACTGTATGACCAAGCAATTTCCCTGATGTCACCCCAAACACACATTTCTTGGGATTTAGCCGCAGGTTGTATCTGTCAACTCTTGAAGGAACCTTTCTAGTGCCTCGATATGCCCAACCTTGTCTCTGATTTCACCATCATGTCATCCACATACACCTCAATCTCTTTGTGCATCAAGTCATGGAAGAGTGTAGTGGCCATCCGCTGATAAGTAGCTCCCGCATTCTTAAGCCCAAACGGCATTACCTTGTAACAATAAGTACCCCACTCGGTAACAAATGCAGTCTTGTGTTTATCTTCCTCAGCCATGAGAACCTGATTGTAACCTGAAAACCCATCTGCAAATGAATACATAGCAGATAAAGCCGCGCTATCAACCAGAACATCTATATGCGGCAAAGGAAAATCATCTTTCGGACAAGCTTTGTTGAGATCTCTGTAGTCTACACACATTCTGACCTTCCCATCTTTCTTTGGCACCGGCACTATATTAGCCAACCACTCTGGATATTTTACTACTTCCAGAAACCCCACATCTATCTGTTTCTTAACTTCATCTCTGACTTTCTCAGCCCATTCTGGTCTCATCCGTCGGAGAGTTTCTGTTTTACTGGCCTCATATTCGGATAAGTTGGTATTGTGTGCTGGGTAATGTTTTATGTCTACCCCAGGCATGTCCTCATAGGACCAAGCAAATACTTTGGCATATCTGACCAACACTTCTTCTAGTTTCTCCCTCTCTTCAGAGGTAACTTCACTTGCAATCAGAATTTCCTTGGGGTTCTCAAGTGTATCCAAGTTAAATGAGTAGTTCTGGCCGAACTGATATCAAATATGCTTGATTCGTGCAGAGTAAATGGAAATGACTCAGGCAAGTAAGCAAAAGAAATGTCTTTATTATTGGATAATGCGGAAGTACATTCAAACAAATCAGGAAGGTAAATGTCTTCATCATCTATAGACACTTCTTCCTCTGCAATCAGGTCTTCCTCAGGCTTTTCGTCCTCTCCCAGAGTCAGGCTCTCCAACTTCATCAATTCTTCTTCCCAATTCTCTGCTTCCACAGCTTCTTTAGTCAGTGGTTTCTCACCCAACAAATCCTGGAAGATCTCAAATCCAGGCACCACAATCCCATTAACTTCCACAGGTTCAGGCTCCCCTTGATATCCTGAAGCTTTCACAAAACATTCCATCAGTTTCAGGCCCTTTTTCTTGACCTTCGGCTTTTCTTCATCAGATCTGTACCCCAAACCTTTCCGAGTGGTCTGTCCTCTGAAATCTGGCAATTTTGAACCTTTGCCCGGTTCAAACTTCATTTTTTTCATGATCCTAGCCACCCTAGGATCCACCCATTCCTCAAAAGTAGATAACACCTGAAACCTTGTGAAAAGTTGTATCTCCAAGGCAGCCACGTCATTATCTACCTCAGCCCGGATAGTAACAACTTCTCCCTCATACGGGAACTTGATCATCTAATGCAAAGTGGAAGGCACGCCCCCAAGTTTGTGAAACCAAGGCCTTCCCAACAATAAGGCAAAAATGGCTGGGATGTCCAGCACTGTGAACTCAACCTCATCTTCAATTGGCCCTACCTTGACCATAGCCACAAAAGTACCATCAACTCCACTTTTACTGTCATCATAAGCCTTAATAGTCATATTGGAGGGGTCCAAGTCTGTTGCTTTCATACCCAATCTTGCCAAAATTTTCAACGGGCACACATTGATGGACGAACCGTCATCCACCATCACACATGAAGTTTTCTTGCCCCTCACTTCGGCCCTGATAAATAGAGGCCTATTATGATTTCTCCCCTCCGACGGGAGTTCATCCTCAGAAAAAGATATCTGCAAGGCTTCTTTCTGAACTGACCCAACAAACATTGCAGGGTTGGCGTCTTCCGGTACCACAATCTTGCTCAAAGCCTCAACCATGGCCTGCCTATGCTCTCGAGATGCACATAGCAGTTCCCAGATACTTACTTGTGCTCTAGTCTTCCTCAATTGCCTCAGCACTATATCCCCCTCAGTATTTTCTGCAGTCTCAACCACTTCTCTACCCTCTGTCAAAACTTCCTTACCCTTTTCTGCCATATCATTGTAAAAACGACCGCTGCGCGTCATTCCCTTTACTTCTTCCTCATCACTGCTAGAGAAATCAAGCCAAAAGCTTTCCCCTGCTCAGTCTCATCTTCACTAGTACTATCCCAGATTCCAAGGCAAAAGGCTTGGGGGTGAAAGGATTTTAGGACAAGGTCTTCTGGGAGGCCAGAATTGATCATATAGGCTGGTGGTGGTACGACACGGTAATTGGGTAAGGGGTTTCTGTGTGTGTCAGGCTGTTCTGTTTCTGGGTCAGGTTTTCTTGGAGTCTATCAGGTCTTGGATTTCATGGCGGAGTCGGGCGCAATTTCGGTGTCATGGCCCTTTTGTTGGTGAAAGTGACAGTAAAGGCTTAGGTTGTAATGTGGTGGTGGGGGGGATTGGGTAATGGTTTGGCTTCTAGGGGTGATAAAAGTCCTTGTCTCTTCAACTTCTCCAATACCTTGGACAAGGGCCTACCCAGTTGGAGAATCTCCGGTTCCGGATAGCGGCAATCTCAGCAGAAACGGGCTTTGTTCCCGATGTCCCCCCAATGGGCCTCCTGTTCAGACCATAGAATTTTCTATTCTCGGCCTCTTCTTCCTCAATATCCATGACAGTTTCCCTCAACTGCCGAAAATCAGTAATCGTGGAGGTCATCCTCCTTAGCTTCCCATAGATGGAGGGCTTGGTGCCATTAATGATCATTTTAATCTGGTCCTTCTCTGAGGGCCTAGTCTGCATTTTCAACAACTGACCCCTTCATCGGTCCACGTACTCCTTAAAACTCTCCTCCGATTTCTGCTTAACATTTTCCAGATCGCGGAGTGACAGGTCGATCTCTAGGTCAGTGACATACTGCTTTAGGAAAGCATCAGCCAACTTTCTCCAATCTTCCTTCACTTTCTTCTCCAAACTGTGGTACCACACCACGGGAGCTCCCTCTAGCGACATCCAAACATCTTCTGCATTTGGCGCTGAGATAGGCCAACTGAACTCATGACTGATACAAACTGTTGGAGATGCACCCTCGGATCCCCATTCCCGTTAAACTTAGCCATATCAGACATCTTGAACTGTGCCGGCAACTGCTCTTCGAAAGTCAGCGTGTCATAATCCAGCAAATCCTCATTCTTACCCTTCATCTTGCGGGTAACTGACTCAACCTGATCCCGGAGCTTCTGTAACTGCCTGAGACCCAGATACTCTGCCTGCTGCATTCTCTGCCATATCATCATCAAAAGTGGGGGTATCATCCCCCAATCTGTTCGGAGGTTCCTCTTGTCTTACATCCCCAGAACTACCCCCAGCACGAGACCCGGCTATGCCAGCCACAGCAGTAGTCAAAGCCTGCAACTGTTCAGTGATCTTGGCGAGACCGTTCTCTAACTGATCCATACGGGACACCTCATTATCGGATTCACTCATACTTGTTTTTTTAGTGAGTCTTGTCCCTTCTCTAACCCAAACGGTATCTATGATGTCTTTTTGAGACATAGATGGTGTTAACATGATATATGTATGTATGAGGTGCATGAGGTGCATGTAACATATACACAATCTATAAATTAAAATTTTCA
This sequence comes from Zanthoxylum bungeanum, assembly GCA_019454045.1. Taxonomy (NCBI): domain Eukaryota; kingdom Viridiplantae; phylum Streptophyta; class Magnoliopsida; order Sapindales; family Rutaceae; genus Zanthoxylum; species Zanthoxylum bungeanum. Next base: position 11,305 of record SKCR01004863.1, on the reverse strand, counting down.
AACAAATCGGCCCGTTATCATTTTAGAACTTTTGGGCTAATTGTCATAGAGTGAACTCATCCCAGTTTAAATGGCCCAACGAGTTCATATCTCATGACAAGGAGCCCAACTAAATCCAAATGGTAATGTTCCGAACACAAGCACAAAGTGGCCCATCAACACTTAGACGCCTTTAGCCCAATCGTCATGAAATACGTTCTTGTCCCAATTTAAATGGCCCAACAAGCCCATATCCCATGACAAGTGGTCCAAATGGATCCAAACGACGATGTTCCCAAACACAAGCATAGAAGAAAGATAATGCAAACATAACATAATAATTTCTACATAATGGCCCATCAACATTTTAGAAGCTTTGGGCCTAATAGTCATAAGGTACAACTCGCCCCAGTTTAAATGGCCCAGCAAGTCCGCATTTCTGACAATAGTCCAACTGCGTCCAAATGAGGATGGTCCACAAGCACATACTCAAGGAAATAATTGTTACTTTAGCCATACAAACCCGGTCTATGGGTGGGTTCGCAAGAGTATACACAAAGTCTCTCACCGGTGAAGTATGGCCCATAACTAGGTCTCCCCAATCAAGGGTTCGAGCAACCAAGTGAGCGCACCCTTTTTTATACACTAAGGTACGTGCCAATGAGCTATGGTGTGTGACGGACTGTCAAATGGATTTCCCGTTTTAGATTCCCCAGAGGGAAGGTGGAGCGAGGCTCACTTAAATACCCAAGCTCTTAGGCTCTTATCGCTTGGTGTCAGGAATAAACAACTAGTCCTCCAAATTAGTCCATCACAATAGGCTACGAGTAGATGGCTATATAGGTGCCTTCACAGCTTTTCCTTCTAGAAAGGTAGTGAATGAAGGAAGACACCAAACCATGAGCTTTTCCCCTTTAAAATGCCTTTGATTAAACCCCCATTTTATCCACTATAGACACGGTCAATTAAAACATAAATCCAAACATTACAAGACAATAATTCGGGGCCGATTCTCTATCCCCAGTGGAGTCGCCAGACTGTGGGACACAAGAACTGGGCGACGCATGTTGTCCTAGGCTCGCGGCCTAGTCGGGAGTACGGAGTAGCCACGGGGGACTAAACCGGAGAATAATGGAGTCGCCACCCGGCGTGAACCGGGAAAATGAGATTTAAGGCCGCACTCACCCCTCGCAAGGGAAGACCTCAAACCATTGGGTTCGGAATGGTCCCTTACTTATGTCACTTGTAATGAAAGGATTTACGTAATAATTTAATCAAACTTAAGTAACACTTATTTCCAAGAGTATCGTGCTTCTAAATTCACATGTACAAAATAAAACTTACACATAAATTTACATATATTTCACATCTAAGATTGCATGCTTGAAAATACATCAAAGTATCAACGAACATACAACTTCATTGGCATATTAGATTCACGAAAACACAAGCACACATATTAACCACACAAGCACACATGTGAGCACTTTTCCAAGTGGTACGTGGAATTGTATCCCAAGTACAGACCGCACTACCGTCCATTCAGAATCGGCTACGGAATTTATGTCTGGGTTTCCATCCGATATACCACAAGAAATAATACTCAAATGCTATCATGACACGGATATATGAATTGCAATACGTTAAGCCAAGACGAAGGTAAATGATGCAACCAATGGGATAACATGCTTTTCATTATGATGCGTACAAAGATAAGAATAACTATATGGGATTTCAAAATACATGCATGAATGGTATAGTTGGCTTTACGCGCGGGCTGAGACTAATAGGTGGCGTTTTGGGCGCGGTTTCAGGCAGTGGATAGGTGACTAAACTGGGCAGTGAGGGGCGTAGAACTGGGCAGTGAGGAGTGTTGGATTGTGGCAGTTTTTAGGGGTAATTATGCGTTAGGCTTGAGTTGAGGCTGGGCCGTGAACATGTGTTTGTTGGTGTGAGGTCTATTTGTGGCTTATAGGCGTGAGGGCTGTAAGGATTTTGTGAGCATTTTGCGTTGAAGGTGATGAAGGCAGGTTCAAGGGCTGGTGAGAGGCTGGTTACGTGAGGTTATAGAGGGTATAGGTCAGTGGCGTGCTGGTGGCGTTGAAGGGCTTGTGGTGCGTGAAAGTGAGGGCCTCTCGTTGTTCACGTGAGGGGCTGTTGGCAGGTGGCGTGATAGGGTTTGAGGCGTGAGACAATTGGAGTTGTTGAGATTAGCGTGAGGAGAGACAAAGGGGTGATGGCTACGTGTTTGGTGTGGAGATAGTGGCAGTTTTGAGGGTTTATGAGCAGATGCGTTTGGGAAGTGAAGCAAAGGGACGTATGGCTAACGGCTTGAGGCTAAGGGCATGTGAATGTGGGTACACCAATGACAATAGGTCGAGCCAAGACAGGAATAGACGATGCAATCAAATAGATGAAAGACACGGCGAATATCGTGGTAAAGGTAGCCTTTTAGGCTTTTCTTCCCCCAAATGGAGAACCTTTTTATCCAACACAATAGGCCCATGCGCCTTTCGTTACAATATGTACAAAGACAAAGATAACTATATCAAACTTAGTATGCCCGATTGAACATATCTTGCATTCAACCGAACACACATCAATCGGTGCGGCAAAGCATCGTGGTAAAGGATTTTAACCCCTCCAAATAGGGGACCTTTCATCGCACTTACTAAACCCATGCACTCGATTGCATCATGCATACAAAGAATTAAAGACAATAATATCAAACTTAGTGTGCCCGATTGAACATATCTTCCATTCAACCGAACACACATCAATCGGTGCGGTGAAGCATCGTGGTAAAGGATTTTAACCCCTCCAATTAGGGGACCTTTCATCGCACTTACTAAGCCCATGCACTCGATTGCATCATGCAAACAAAGAATTAAAAACAATAATATCAAATTAGTGTGCCCGATTGAACATATCTTGCATTCAACCGAACACACATCAATCGGTGCGGCAAAGTATCGTGGTAAAGATTTAAACCCCTCCAATTAGGGGACCTTTCATCGCACTTACTAAGCCCATGCACTCGATTGCATCATGCATAAACAAGTAACATGCAGAATTCAAATGACGAAAAATAAATAAACCAAAACAACATAAAACAAAAGAAGGTGCCGTTTACTCAAGCGGTACGTGGAGTTGTATCCCGAGTACAGACCGCACTACCGTCCATTCGGATTCGGCTACAGAATTTACGTCGGGTTTCCATCCGATATACCGCGAGAGTTGACACATCTTTCTTTCTATTCCAAGTTCACAACATACAATATTTCATGGTACATGCATATTTATCTACTCAAGGGCCACAACATGCATTTTTAACATATCAATCATGCGAATAATACTCAATGAATAATAAAGGTAAAACAAAAAATGAACATGGAAAATACCCTCAGGTCTAACCTTTTTTGCCGACTTTCGGACTTGCGTTTCACGGAGATCGGAAGGGTAATGCTCCTCAACTTCTCCGGTTCACTAGTTTAGCGCCTTAGCTCACTGTTTTGTTTTTTCCTTGATGCTGGTCTCCGTTCTGCTGCTGTTTTGGATGCGTTTTCTGCTTACTGTTTCAGATCTTATTATTGCGTTTTAGGGGACTGTTTCTTGTGTTTTAGGGGACTGTTTGTGCAGGTCTTTTAGTGATTTTTTAAGGGTTGGATGTGCAGTATTTTACTCACTGGTTTGGGGTATTTTAGGGGCTGTTTGAAGGGCTAAAACTTGGCAAAAAGGGCTGCTGTTTTACGCACACTGCATGCATGCGCAGGGGGCGCTGTTCTGGTTACTTGGGGCGTGAATGTTGCTGCTGTTTTGGGTATTATTTTGTGATGTGTGGGGAGTTTATGGAGGTGGTTTTCAGTGGTGGTTAGGGGCTGTATTGGTGGTTGTAATGGCTGTTAAAATTCGGCAATGGAGGGGATGGAGGATGGTGGTATTCTCGGCCAAAGAAGGAGAGATGAAGGGAAGAGTTTTGTTTGTGATTCTTTCTTGGCCGTGGGGTTTGATGTCTCTAGGGTTTCTTGCTTGTGTTTTGTCGTGTGAGATGAGGAATAGAGAGGTCTTGGACGTGGGCTAGAGAGTGTGGAGGAGTGCATGGCTTTGGTTTAGTGTTGTTTATATAGAGAATGGCTAGGGCTTCATCTTGTCTCACAAGGAATAGGATCTTGGTTTCTAATTTAGGCTTCTCAAGAATGGTATACACAAGATTGAGGGGGGATAAAATATTATAAATTAGGAAGTTACCAGATTAGATTGGTGTTGATTAAGAAGTCAAATATTTTAGATTGGTAAATATATTATTAGTTAGGAATGATTATATTTGATTAGTTTGTATTAGGCATATACTTATTTTATGTTTGGTAAATAATTTATTTATTTATTTAATTTAATTAATATTTTATTTAGTTAATGTTTTAATTTAATTAATAATTATTTAATTGGGTGTGTATTAGGGGCTATGGGCGTGGGGCCTTGGTTAGGTGGGTGGGCTTGGCTAGGTGTTTTGATATTGTGCGTGTGGGCTTGGTTAGGTGTTAGGCTAAATTCGTATGGGCTAGATGTGTGTGGGCCGAGTTTAGGTGTCTTGGGCCGAGCATAATCTTTTTAAAATGGAAAACCAACAAGTAACTCGAAGCTAAACCAGCGAACTTGATCCGAATATGAGTCAATTCTTGACTCCTCCCTTCCGACGTCCGTTTCCCGCAGCTTCCGCGATTTAAAAGGTAGTGCCTCCAACTGAGACTCATCATCGGGTTTCACATGCAAAAATGCAATGCCTACAGATGGCTTGAGTAAGAAGTCTTTAGATGATATATCACTGACTCTTGAGACGCATCCTAGTGAACATGTTCATCAAGTAATTCACAATTTGCATACACAATTTCAAAAAGAAAGAAATAATTTAGTCTCGAGAATCTGACTTTAAAAAAGACACGTTTGCCATTTATAAGAAAATTAGATGAGAAATATATCCCCGTCCCATAGAGGGCTTTCAAGCTGTTAGTGGATGTAAAACCAGAGGAAAATGTGAGCCACATTCACAACTACCAGTACATATTATTTCAATTTATTGCATTGATTTCATTTCCTTTAAATTAATGTTATGATTTTATTTACTTTAATTTTTGCCGACAGCATCTGAACTTTTTTGACTTTCACGATATATTTTACTGTTCATCTGATAATTGTTATTTTCAGGTACTGGTGCTTTTATTACTCATTCTTTTTCAAGATCCATAAAAACAACTAGTCATTTCTCTTTTCGTCACATCCAGATAAGAGATAAAGCAAAAATGGAGAATACTTCAAGACGACGAGTCACCAATATCTCTGTCTTTTGTGGAACTAGCTCTGGAACTAAACCAAAATTTTTCGAGGCTGCACAAGAATTGAATAGAGTTATGGCAGAAAGAAACATGCACTTAATATATGGTGGTGGCAATCTTGGATTGATGGGATGTGTTTCAAAGGCCGTACAAGAAGTTGGCAGTTATGTTTTGGGGATCATTCCAAAACCTTTGGCAGACGGAAACCTCATCCGAAAATCAAATGGAGAAGAATGTATTGTCTCAGGTATGTCTGAAAGACTTACTGAAGTGATTAATCATGCTGATGCTTTTATTGCTTTACCAGGTGGACTAGGCACAGTGGAAGATATTTTCACAATGGCATCATTGGCGAACTTGAACATTCACCAAAAACCCATTGGACTACTTAATGTTGATAATTTTTTCGATTTTCTTTTAGTATTTCTTATGGATGCCAAAAGACTTGGGTTTATTTCGAAACTGGTAAAAGATATCGTCTTAACTGCCAGAAAATCTGATGAACTAACTGATCAACTATTAGCTTATGAACCAAAAATCGTCCCCATTCTTTCCAAGTTGAACTGGTCTGATAATGATCGTGGCAAGAAGCGTAGAGTGGACTTGGATCTTAATCTGTAAATTTTCTTTTAAATAGTCATAGATTCAATTGTCAATTCCACACTAACTAGTGATGTCTTTGTTAGTGTTCCTAGAACATGCCAAGATCGTCTAAGAGTGATTCGTGTGTGAATTAATCAAAGGGAGTTACGGAATACTCACATTGATCGGTTGAAGTTCAAAACTTTTTCATGGATGTTGAAACTTCCAAGCCTTATTTGAGTGTTTCCAACACTTGGGTGAGTCTCCATATCACCTTGTTAGACTCCTTAATGTACTAGCATTGATGATTTTGCAACAAAATTCAAGAAGAAGAAGCTCGACATTAGAGAAGAAGAGAGAATATTTTAGGTTGCTGTGAATAGTAACCCATTACCACTTCCAAAGTTGACTAATGTTTATAAAGAGTTTGTGTGTTGAAATTGGCTTGAGTGTATCATAAGTAAAACACAGCATTACTTTTAATAAATCAAAGCCATAAAATAAGCCCAATCATTTCCATCAAATGTCCAACAGGTTGATGTAAGTGAAGTGAGTCCCACCACTTTTAAATTCCAAAATTAAGTCGGCTAATCCAACACGCAACTTCACTCGGGCACGGGTTCGTTTAATCCGATTAAACGAATTATCCGTCATGACATAATTAAATATAATTTAATTAAATAATAATGCCTAGCAAAATTATTACGAAACTCGCTAACGAATTAATTCTAAATTAATTCGTTCGCTCGAATTAAAATCCAATTTCAATTCCGCTTTGAAATATCCAATATATTATTTTAGCCCAAATAAATAAATTAAATAGTAAAATCCAATTTTAACTATTAAATTTACTTTGCCGATTAATTCCAAATTAATCGCGTTCTCTCTCTTCTAGTTGAATTAATCCCAGATTAATTTTCTCTCTGTTAATTAATCCCAGATTAATTCTTAACGTAATTAATCCCAGATTAATTCTTACCGTAATTAATCCCAGATTAACTTTCACTCTCATAATTAATCCCAAATTAATATTGTTCGAGTCAAATGTCATCGGTGAATCTTTGGAAGGCGACCCAAGAGATCCCTAGATATCTTGGCAGTAAATACGGTCATCGGACTATCCGAACACGTGCGTACCCGGTACCACGTTCCTACCGATTTACAAGACATGATTAGCTTCTAGCAAAGCACCGTGCCTACCCAATTCTCCAGAAATATTCTTCTACGGAATACAAGATCTTTGTCAGGCGTAGTATACATAGTATTGCGTATTATGATCCTATATCGAATGTCACATGCAATGCCTGGGGCTGGAATTGTGTCTGCCCCGTACGAAACATATATCGGATCACTGGCAACTAGTCTCTATAATCGGATAATCATGACCTAGTCATATTATCCCGATGACTGCAGTACTCAAGAGTTCCAGTTCTGTATCCCTGCGTGATCATCATCTCCATATGACTGAAGTGATACTTCTATCTTGACATCACACCCAATACACTACGATTCTCAGTATACCCAGAAGAGGCGTACACAAACCTGTGTTAAAACCCCGGATGTCCAAAATCAAAGTGTACTGATTGTCGCAAGTATTAGCGATGCAAGTCTCAAGTTAAGACCAAATACACCTACCCTGATTCGGATTCCCATAGACACATAGTCATACTACCAATGGGATTTCGAGGGGTCTATCCAAAGCGAAGCTATTCCCGTACCATCGGTAAATAGAACCTCCTATCATACTTGCATAAGTATCCAATACTTAAATATATGAGAACTATGCCGTTACGTTTCCATAACGCGCACAAGTGCAATACTAGCCTATTCCGCATTATCGATGTTCAGTCTCGATAATACTACGACTAGGGATATTTAATGATTAAACCTTTTGTGGATTAATACTGTCTCATTTCTTATTAATCTGGTACTAATCATATGGACTTTTATCATTTATATATCCAGGTAATCCAATTACAACTGATAAAAGAGCAATTTCCTTTGTCACATAGTTAATTTTGTACAAGAACACCATGTCATTTACAAAATAGTGATGCTATGAGTCATAATTGTCCAACATCTTCTACACTCTAATTCTTCTCTTTTCAGACATTGGGGCAATGTCTCAAATTGGTTGGGAGGAGTGGATAGTTGACTAGATAGTTTTCATTTTTATGTTTCGTTGCTGTATTTTTCTTTCAAAAAAAAGTTTTTGTTTATGTTGTTTTTGCTTTGTTGTTTTTTTTTTGTTGTAAAAAAATTATTTTGTGTTGATTTTTATTTGTGTTTAAAAAAAAAAAAACTACATACAAACTAACAACAAAATTTTTGACTAACCAAGTGGAATTATTGTTTAGAGGTGGCGTGTGTAAGAAGTTTTCGCTCCTGAGACGCATCTCAAAATAATTCATAACAAGTTATTTTTGTTCCTTTCTTTTTTAATCATTTAATTTTGTGAATTCTCCATAATATTGATTAAATTGATCTTCATAAGCTCATTTGACTGATATTATCAATATACATGGTAACATATGATCATGGGTTGTAAGTGAAAATTTGTAATATTCAGTTCTCTAGTTGTTGGAGGTAGCACCTAAAGGCAGTGAAATTATGTTTTTAATTTAAAAAAAATATAACCATGCTTTTACTTTGTAATCAGACGTCTTGCTTCAGCAAGCAGTGATTGTTCGTGTAAAACAATAGAGCTTGAGTTAGTTTAAATAAAAAACTAATGATAATAATCAAGCTTTTACTTAGTAATCAGACATCTTGCCTCAGTAAGCAGTGATTGTTCGCATAAAACGGTAGAACTTGAGTTTGTATTAAAAAAAGAGTGTGAATAAGTTCGATTTCGTTGCCTCTCTAACTCGAGCAATTAAGTTCGTATGAGTGTTTTAACACTTAGTGTCCTAAAGCTAACTGGTTTGGGAGCCACTGGCCCAAAGCTCGTTACATGGGTTAAAGAGAAAGCTTAAGGAAATCAGACACTTTTTCTTTTTAATATCTAAGATCCGAGCAATTAAGTCCGTAAGGGTGTCTTAACACCTGGTACCCTAAAGCCAATTGGTTTGGGAGTCACTAGCCCAAAGCTTGTTACAAAGATTGAAAATGTATTATTATTAAAAAAAATATATATTTATAAATAAACTCTCATTGCCAAAAGGTGTGAACTCTAATATAATTTTAGAACAAAAATATTACTCTCTTTTCAACAAGACCTGTGAATATTGTGGGCCCAATGAATTAATTAATACCTTATTTTATGTATGCATGAAAGAAGGATAAAAAAATACAGGATAATTTACTTATTTGATCATTTAGAAGAAAGAAAATAATTATTAATTAGGATAAGAATTTATCTTTTTAAATTTTTTTACTTAAATTACTAGGGACTAGTAATAAGCGGGTTAGGGAGTGTGATGAACACTAAAAATATATTTTTATTAAAATAAAAATTAATCATTTTACACTTGTAGTTTCATTAATCCCCTTAATTTAGCATATTATAAAATAATAATTAAATTATGTTTTATATATTTTTTTTTGATTTTTATTTCTTATGTAGGTGAAATAATATTTTGGATGTATAACTAGAAAAATGGACATGACATGTGGATTTTGGAGGCCAAAAACTTGAAAGGGCATTCTAACATTATACAAATTCGGAAATTCCAACGCTACGCAATATTCGTATTTTGGCCCTAACCTTTTACTCCGATATCGGATTGAGACGATTCTGGTTTCGGATGAAATAAGACAAAAAAATCTACAACTTTACTGTTGATAAGATTTTATAATTCTGAAGTTTTCAAGGCAAAACTGATGAAGAATCCAAAGTGTATTATATGTAATTATTAAAGACAAAAACAAAATGAAAAGAACAAAAAATAAAAATAAAAATATATAATGTGGCCAATCCACATTGGCCCATAAAATTGACAATTGTATTGCATTATTAAATGTAATGGAATTATTAAATGCATGAGGGTGCTGAGCCATCTACTATAAATAGAGGTGTCAGCACCTTAGAAAGACAGTCTGCTCCATGATTTTCCTCTGAAAATTTGTGGAGTTCCAACTCTTGTAATTTCTTTTTCTTTTAGTAATAAAATTATGCATGTTTTTCTTCAAATTATGAGTAGCTAATTTCGCCCTGCTGGTGTAATGGGTGAAGTTTTTAATATGAAAATTTAGTTTAATCTTATTATATTATAATATATAAATTATTGACTAAGTTTGTTACCGCTTATATGACTGGTTTTATTTATTTGGCATAATTGAGTACATAACTGGACTTGTTATAGACAAAAGCTATTACCGTATTTATGGCTAGTTTTAAATGCTTTGACATAATTAATTCTTGAAATAAATTAATTGGGTAATAATGATAATTTATATATTATAAAAAGTAAGATTTCTAAATTTGAAATATTAAAAGTGGATCTTATAGCCCCAATATTTTATTTTATTGTTGCAGTTTAATTTAAAATTTTCAATCACTTCAAACAAATCAAACCTTTTTATTTTTACTCAGATTGTTATTTTATTTTACTAAATCTATTCCTTGTGGATCGATCCCAGACTCAGCGAGTTATTTTATTACTTCGATACTCTTATACTTGGGAGTAAAGAACCACTTTTTGAGCATGTCAACTATTCTAAGATCGATGTCACTCTCAGCATATATATATATATCTCAATCTAATATGCATAATGAAATTACCATTAATAAATGTTAAAATTAAAATATAGTTATTTTATTAATAAATAATAAAATATAATGTACAATACATTATTCGGATTGACGCTCCAAACACCAACTCCAAAAAACTCTCACTTGTTTAGTTCCAATCCGGATGGTACCGTAGTCCCATCTCCTCTACATGTTTATCGAATAATTTAGGAGGTAAGACCTTAGTAAGCAGGACTGCTATGTTGACTTGTCCTAGAACCTTTAAGACCACTATATCTTTTCTTTCAATAATCTCTCTAATCACGTGATAATTTCTTTCCACGTGTTTAGACTTGGAATGCGCTCTCGGCTCCTTAGCCTGTGGGATTGAATCCGCAATACTAGGCACAATGTCAAGTTCTGTGATAAAATTTATAATCCAAACAGCTTCTTTAGCAGTTTTTGAAGCCGATATAAATTCTGTCTCAGTGGTGAAATCAGCTGTTGAACCTTGCTTTGAACATCACCAACTAACTGCACCGCCATTAAGGGTAAATATGTATCCGGATGTAGAATTTCTATCATCTGGATCTCCCCGAAAGTCGGAGTCTGTATAACCCTTATCTTGTAGCTTATCTTTTCCATATATGAGAAACTTATCCTTATACCCTTAAGATATTTCAGGATATATTTCACGATTTTCCAATGAACATTACCCAGATCGGATTGATATCGGCTAGTC
>SKCR01004862.1:0-101502 GCA_019454045.1 Zanthoxylum bungeanum | reverse complement strand
TTGCTCAAAGTTCTTGATTTAGTGAATCAGTTTCTTTGTAACCATCTCTCTGTGGAATCGACACCCCAGCTATACTGCGATAACCGCGAGTCATATTTGGGCGTAATCATGAGCCGATCCTCATTTTGACATGAAGCTCTGAATGCCGAGCTCGATGCCGAGGCTGACCTGGCCACCTTAGATATGACCACCTTGGACCTGACCACCTCGGGTCAATCTTCCACTCTATCCCTAAGTTCTGCCTTGAGTCTCCTCTCCGCACTTCAGGCTTGGGTCATGATCTATTCTAGACATCACCTCAGATTCGGGCCCCTCTATCTGATTTCTCATCCTCACAAGGATCTTGGAATTTTACCTTGTCAAGTGTAAAACCCATATTATCCTTTCTTGTGATTCTAATTTCTTGGAGGCCAAAAAACCACCATTTCAACACATCATATACGTTTTAACGTTCAACGTATATCATTTTAAAGAATTTTATAAAGATATGTGATACTATTTTAAAAGATATTATTACATTCTTCATCATCTCTTTTACCAATTAACTTAAATTTATGGGTAATAATTTTCATTGAATTAATTGGTCGTCTGTATAATTCACATATTAATAAGTTGTTCTCTATTTAGACTTTTCTTTAGCATGGATATATATAATTGATAATTTTTTTTATGTATTATATTTAATTTCAACAGTGTTTTGTTTTATTGGTAATTGGGAAAATCTGAATTTGGCTTAATCTCAGCCCCTGATGAACAAAGTAGACCCAGACAGCAGACCCACGCAGCAGACCCTGAGAGCAGACCCTGATGATCAGACTCTATAGATGCGTCTGGTAGGGGTGAACACAATTTCGGGTCAAACCGCGAACCGCACCGAACCGCACCTCACCGAACCGAACCGCGCGGTTTGAAAAAAATATTAAAAATGATTTTGAACTGCACCGAATCGAACCGCAAATTTCGGGTCGGTGTGTGGTTTTAACCCATGTCAAACCGCGAACCGGCCAAACCGTAAATTTTGACTCGAACCGCGACCCGAACCGCCTAAACCGCCGACCCGCGTTCAAATGAAATATTATTTTATATTTTTCTTCTTCTTTAACTATGAAGATTAAGATATTTAATGATCATATAACAATATGTAATGAATAAATGAAAATTATATAATTTTTTCTTCAATTATAATGTGAAAACACACAAAATTTTCTTAAAAAATTTATAATCCAAACCGCCGACCCGAACCGCCCAAACCGCTAAACCGCCAACCTGAACCGCCGCGGTTTTCCTTATCAAATTTGCGGTTTCGTTTTCTAATTTCCCAAACCGCCAACCCACGCGGTTTGAAGTAAAAAATGAAAAAACCGCCCCGAACCGCACCGCGAACACCCCTAGCGTCTGGCGTCAGACCCTGAAGGCAGACCCTGAAGACATACCCTGGTTCAGACCCTGAAGGCAGACCCTGAAGACAGACCCTGAAGGCAGATGCAGAGGTATGATTCAGACCCAGATGGCGATTCAGACCCTGAGCGAATGCGTATAGCGTCAGACCCTGAAGGGAAGTGCGTCTGGCGTCAGACCCTGAGGCGAAATACGTCTGGCGGCAGACCCTGATTCTGAAGGCGAGCCTCTGACGCGATAATGAAGGTGAGCCTCTGATCAAGTCAGCCTCTGACCAAACCTATGAATGTGATTAAGCCCCTGACTCTGGCAGGAACGGAACCGTGCCACTGCTTGACAATTCCGATGCTTATTGATGTAACAACAATCTCTTTAAAACAAATTCGTCCCCTACCGAAGGTGCAATAGAACGTGAGATGTTTGTTTCCCATGATGCAACGGAAACCGAACAAGTATGGGCACCACCAAACTTGTTTCCAATGAACCTTAAAGTGTTCGAACTCTTCCAACAAAACCAAAGAAAAACATAGGAAAATATATCAATGAAAGCAACTGAAATTTTTCTTTTTTGGTTTTGTGTATCTTCTCTATCAGAAAAACGAAAACACTGCTCTCTATATATAAGAGAAATAAATATACCAATTAAAATAACACTAATGAGAGACCTTTCACTTGAAGTAACCCCCAAATTAATTTAATAGAATTAAATTAACTGTTATGGAACTTCAAAAGGCTTGGAAAAATAAAGAGACTTGCAAAAATTGGCTGGGTCGGGCCCACATAATTTGGTCTGACATTCGTGTACGCAGGACGCGCGGGTGCACACGAGTCAGGCCTGATCAGATTGTGATTTTCACCCCCTGTGCGCGCACGTAGAGAGAGCCTCTATCCTTATAACGCTTACCCATCTACATATGAGCAATCATATATAAACACAACTTCTCTCTAATAGCTTTCCCATGTGGGACAAACACACTTCTCTTTATTTTCCAACACCAATTGGTGACCTTTGAGCAACAATTTCTCATTCAGCCAATCACTATTTTAAGCATATGAATATACCATTTAGAACTACTCACGGAGGAGTATCTGAATCATTCAATAACAACCACTAACACGAAGTGGACCATGCTTGAAATTGTGCCTCAAAATGCTTACTCATAAGCATTTTCCAACAATCCCCCACATGAATGAAATTGGCGAAAAAACATCAAATAAAATTATTTTATAAAATATTTTATTTTGACCTAGAAGAGTTCAACGGTTCAACACCTGCATAGGATAGGTAGGCCTCAGCCTTTGAACCTTCCATTGTGAAAATATATCTCATTTACTGGCTGACAGTGGACGAGATGTCATTGAACTGTACTGCCGTTCATATAAATAGAAAACATATATCACACAGATGTTTTATCTAACACATCTGAGTTCTCATTATTATGTTTATTTTGGCCATGAACATCAACCTGGTTCTGCGAGAGTTTCTAAGAATTGAGCCCCGTATAATTCCATTTGAAGCGGCCCCACTTCTCTATCACATATGTGATTTCTTATTTAAGAGTATCTCGTAATACTCTGCTCGGATTCCCGACGCATAAGAATCATTAAAAGCATTTGCTTAACCTCTATCCATACGAGCATCACTGTTTCATTTCACCATAAGAATTGACTAGAGGGTAACCCCCACAATGAACCAATTACGTCTTTTACGAGTAGGTTGTCCATTTGAACCTAGATCTTGGGATGTAAAGTCAACAAGGTTGGGTTTTCCTTCGTAATAAACATTTATTTAATGGGTTTTAGTCTCATTCCCCTCGATGATTTCACAACTAACTCTCTGTTTAACCCTTTGGTTAGCGGATCCAGAATGTTATCCTTTGACTTTACATAGTCAATCGAAATAACTCCAGTAGAGAGTAATTATCTAACGGTATTGTGTCTACGACGAATATGTCTAGACTTACCATTATACATATTGTTATGTGCCCTTCCAATTGCAGATTGACTATCGCAATGAATGCAAATTGTTGGCACTGGCTTAGGCCAACTTGGAATATCCTCTAGAAAATTGCGAAGCCATTCTACTTCTTCAGCACACTTATCTAATGCAATGAATTCTGATTCCATTGTAGATCTGGCTATCACAATCTGTTTGGAGGATTTCCATGATATAGCTGCATCTGCTAGTGTAAACACATAGCCACTGGTAGACTTTGAGTCTTTCATGTCAGATATCCAATTATCTTCCTCAATTCTGAGCTTAAGAACCAAGTCTTCAATGCTCATTTCTTTTTTCTTATGCTTTAGATAATTCTTGAAATCTTTCCAACCAGGTGGTAGTTTCTCAATTATCGAGGCTGCTTGGAAGGTTTCACTTAAAACCACCCCCTCAGCATGAATTTTTGCTAGAATAATATGCAGTTCTTGTACTTGGCTTAACATAGTTTTGGAATCAACCATCTTAAAATCTAGGAATCGGCCTACGATAAATTTCTTGGTACCGGCATCCTCAGTTTTATATTTTCGATCTAGAGATTCCCAAAGCCCTTTTGCTGTTTTCATTCCGGCGTACACACTGTACAAGGAATCACTTAGCCCATTCAACACATAATTCCTAAATAGGAATTCAGAATGTTTCCAAGCATCGATCGCACTGATCACTTGGATATCAATCTCACCCTCTGTGGGTACAAGAGCATATTCCTTTAGGAACCTCGCAAGGTTCAACGTGGTCAAGTAGAAAAATATTTTCTGTTGCCACCGTTTGAAATTCTGACCACTGAATTTTTCAGGTTTTTCCGCAGCAGGATTGACATGGCTCACATGTCCAACTAGTTGTCTAGCCATAGAGGCAGCAACACTTTGGCCAGCTACAGAGGCTGTCATATTAAGCCCAAAGGCTGTAGCATGTTGGCCAGCCGAAGAGGCTGCCACTGCATTTGGCCAGCCACAGGGGCTGCCACAACATTTGGGCCAGCCGAAGAGGCTGCCACATTCGGATCTACTGTGTTTGGACTGTTTTCCATATCCATAGAGTCGAATTTGTTTTAAGACTGTGGTACAAATATTATAAGTATTTATTGATAATTGGGAAAATCCGAATTTGGATTAATCTCAGCCCCTGATGAACAAAGCAGACCCACACAGCAGACCCACGCGGTAGACCCTGAGACCAAACCCTGATGATTAGACTCTGGAGATGCGTCTGGTGTCAGACCCTGAAGGCAGACCCTGAAGACAGACCCTGGTTCAGACCCTGAAGGCAGACCCTGAAGGCAGATGCAGAGGTATGATTCAGACCCAGATGGCGATTCAGACCCTGAGCGAAAGCGTATAGCGTCAGAGGCGAAGTACGTCTGGCGGCAGACCCTGATTCTGAAGGCGAGCCTCTGACGCGATGATGAAGGTGAGCCTCTGATCCAGTCAGCCTCTGACCAAACCTCTGAATGCGATGAAGCCCCTGACTCTGACAGGAACCGAACCGTGCCACTACTTCAAAATTCTGAGGCTTGTTGATGTAATAACAATCTCCTTAAAATAAATTCGTCCCCTACCGAAGGTGCAGTAGAACGTGAGACATTTGTTTCCCATGATGCAACGGAAACCGAACAAGTATGGGCACCACCAAACTTGTTTCCAACGAACCACAAAGTGTTCGAACTCTTCCAACAAAACCAAAGAAAAACATAGGAAAATATATCAATGAAAGCATATGAAATTTTTCTTTTGTTGGTTTTGCGTATCTTCTATATCAGAAAAACGAAAACACTGCTCTCTATATATAGAAGAGAAATAAATATGCCATGGAACTTCAAAAGGCTTGGAAAAATAAAGAGACTTGCAAAAATTGGCTGGGTCGGGCCCGCACAATTTGGCCCGACATTCGTGTACGCAGGATGCGCAGGTGCACACGAGTCAGGCCTGATCGGATTTTGATTTGCACCCCATGCGCGCGCACGTAGAGAGAGCCTCTATCCTTATAACTCTTACCCATCTACATATGAACAATCATATATATACACAACTTCTCTCTAATAGCTTTCCCATGTGGGACAATCACGCTTCTCTTTATTTTCCAACACCAATGGGTGACCTTTGAGCAACAATTTCTCATTCACCCAAGCACTATTTTAAGCATATGAATATACCATTTCGAACTACTCACGGAGGAGTATCTGAATCATTCAATAACAACCACTAACACGAAGTGGACCATACTTGAAATTGTGCCTCAAAATGCTTACTCATAAGCATTTTCCAACAAAATGGTCTTGAAGGATTTTTTTTTTAATTTTTTTTTAGTGGTAACGATTTGGGTTAGGTTGTCATGTTTGTGTTGTGTTTGTTTCATATCATTTTAAATTTGAGCTAACAAGAACTAATGAACCCTTTATTAATCATGTAAAAAAATTATAATCTAAAACACAACTAATTTATTAATTAATTATGTCATTTGTTTAACATATATTTTCAAAAGAAAACAGGGAAAAAAATCACTCTCTTACTAACACGTAGACCAATCAGATATAAATATATATTTTTTGAAATCATTAGAAATCCGACATCAAACTATCTCTTTCGAACTTAAACTAACATAACTGAAATTTTTGGATCTCATTAACATACCAGGGCAAGACACATTATGTCTTCCCTAATGCATTCTTACAACTAGCTGTAATTAACCAAAATACATAACCTAGATTAGTTATATATACGACACTGGAAATTAGAACATAATAAATGCCATTAGCTGGGGGTAATTGGTGGGTTGATAATTCATTTAAAGGAATCTGGGTTCCCAGACCCAAAGTAATCTTCAATGAGCTGGTCGGATTCCTCAAAGCGAACAGTAAGCTCATAATGGAATAATCCGGAGGCGATGCCTGAGTAGTAGCTAGAACTGGAACCAATATCATTTTCATAAAGAAGTGCAGGAACCCTAGTAGGGTTTTGCTTAGCCGCCCTAAGAAATGAATTCTCAGTTGCAAGTTGGATGCAAGATTGATGGCAGGCGTTCAAGCGAGCTTGCAACTTGATATTTTCCTCCTTTAGATGGTTGATCCGAGCCTTAAATTCATCCAACTTCTCCAGCTTTTTCATCCTGGATCGACGTGCAGATTCTCTATTTTTTATCATTCTTTTGAGCCTTTGTTCTGTAGCCTGCAGACGCTTCAAGCCTTCATGATCAGTACTGCTTGAGTTTGGAAGCTTTACTGAGACTGACCCAGGCGAGTTTGAGTTTACTCCAACAGCAGCCATATATGATCATCAGCAACAATTTTACAAACAATATGAAGCAACAGAGCCCAGGCGCAGGTGCTATTTACCATAAATGGACACAAATCTTGGGATAACCAAATGAAGTGCCAATTCATGAAAATGTATATAACCGGGGGTATAGAAAAACAACCGAGATCAGGAATTATTGTAAGAGAATGATTTCACTTAGTTGTACGTGAGACATGACAGTCAAAAATCTTCTGAGTTTGCTTTAAAAGAAGAGAGATTTTGAGTACGGAGGTACAGAGCTTATGAGATCTGTCGAATGACATTGAAAAGAAATAGAGCGCATAAGACAGCTAGCTTGCTAGGGAGTCAAAATTTACAAACAAAAATTTGAATAACTACTTCAAAGGGAGTTAAAATCACCCAACAGTTTGTTTGGTTCAGTAAATGAGAAAATAGTGGTAAAGCTCACAAGCTTAAGATCGGATGATTGTTATATATATTATATATATATATATATATATATATATATATATATATATATATATATATATTACCTTAAATATTTTTGGTCGTAGAATCAAATTAATTACACGTTATAGAACACATTCAGGTTGTCTTGTCTGTCTAAGAGGAAATGCGAGAAACATATAACAAGTCAGCTTGTTGAATTAGTATGTCTAACCAATATTTCTTCGTAAAGAAATGAGTCTCATAAATTTTTATTTTGAATATAATGAATCTCGTTATTTTAATACTGTGAGATATATTAAATATTAAATTTTAATTATTTTAATATCGTGGGAATATATATATATATATATATATATATATATATATATATATATATATATAGTAGAACGCTCTTCTCTATCAAATAGTTGTTGAATTACTATACCCGACCCGTATATTTTTTTCGCCCAACAAAAATCCTCTTCTCATTATTTCTCAATGTCAATAATGATAATGGATGTGTCATTGACCCCGATTGGGATAGAGCTTAATCATATGCCTAAAAGTAAAAGATTATCTTAATTAATTTGAGATTTTTTTTTGGATAAGTTTGGGCCACGTTAAAAATGAAATTGTGAGAGACAAATTCCTGGGCTAATTTTTATCCCGTCGAAATAGACAATACTGATTAATTATATCGGACCTTTCAGGATGATTGTGTAGATAAATTACAACGATACTTTATTAGAGTGTATGCCCTAAAACCTGTTGTTCATGACATAGTTTAAGGTAAAATATTTTGTAATATAATTTATTATTTTTTTAATAAAATATATTAATTTTCTACACATCATTACATCCATGTTTTATGTATATGTCTCGATATATTATGACAAATAAATATCATTAATCTAAAAATATTTGTGGTTATGAGAGTCAACAATATATATGTCTCAAATTAAGTTCTTGGTAAAATGTGATTATTATACATGACAGTAGTATATCACTCGGCCAATATTATTGTGTGTCGCCTAGATTGACATAAAATATTAATAGAATGGATGATGAGTCTCATATCATAAGAACACAAATAATAGATACTTTCATTAGTAGTGTGAAATATCAAACACGACCACATAAGCGTAAGATTACATGCTAATATTATCTAAGGTCATTGATCTTCGTAATAATATACATTGTTGTTGTTATATTCTCTGACCTGAGATCACATGTTGAATTGTACGATAATACTCTTGGTTCACTAGTATATCCTCATTCGACTGTCCACGTCCTTTGAATAAATGCTAGATGGCCTTGAACGATTAATGTACGGAGTCACCTATGCTTCAAGAAGGGATTCGATAGATTTGATAATAAAAGTTAGAGATGTTTCAAGGAAACTCGAAGTTGTGGATACAAGTCTTTGCCCAAAATAATTGATATCTTAGAGATGTCAAATCCACAAGATCTAGTTTAAAGATGTGTCGAGTAGAAATGATTTGACTTTGCCATGATCCTAAACTCAAAATAAACATAAATATCAGAAGGAGTGAGATGACATGCTCGAATCCTAACAGGTTCATATATTTTCCCACTTTATTCATCGACTATGAACCATGGCTTGCTGTTAGGAAATACTTATGGTCTGTAGGATATCATGATGATAAAATATTAAATAGTTAATATTATCCCACTGCTACTCGATAATGAACTTATGACTGTCGTAAAAATATAGTTATCATCTACGTTACAAAATTCAAGGATATTTTTTTAAAAGTTAATAAATAATTATTTTGGCAAAATAAGATTTCCTAACTCGATTGAGATAATCGGGATATTTCGGAAATATTAATTTGATTAATAAATTTGAAATATAAAATTGGATTTAATTGTTTAAATAAATATTTGATATTTATATGAATTAAATTAAATTAAATTAAATTTTAATTACTTGTTAATTAAAATTAAACAAAATAAATTAATTAATCAATAATTAATTAATTATTGGGTCAAAATAATATTTAATCTTTTAAACTTTTGAAATTTAATTTATGAGGTGACACCCTAGTTAATTATAGAAGTTTTTATTTATTAGGAAACCTTATTTAATTAAGTTTCATAATTTATTTTGAAAAGAACCTCTTAAGAGATCTAATTTGATTTGAAAAGATCTTGGAGTGTTCTTATTATATTGGGATGCGACAAAGCAACCTCACCCTATCAATAATGGGTGAAATTCAGCCAAGAGTAAGCACTACTCTTTTTGGCCGAAACTTGTGAAGTATTATTCTTCTCTTGTTTTTGTTCCAAGTTATTCCAAGAAAATTTGTCTCTTGGAGATCCAATTTAAGATTTCAACATCCTAAAAAAAAAATTAGTTTATTTATTCTCAAGTGGAAGCAATTTGTTCATAGATGAGAATTTGTGTGCCAATTAGAAGTGCAATGTTTGATGCACTATTACGAGAGGAAACTTAAGAATGAAGTTCAAGAAAAATAAACACATTCATGTATGATTATTTTATCGTTATGCTTTATTTATGTTGATAAATAAAATTTATTACATACATGTTAAAATTAATAGAGATTAATTTAATAGTATACTTGTTTTTTTTTTTTTGAAAATAATAGTATACTTGTTTACATCAATAATGATATAACCACGATCTTTAAAGTGATTTCGAAAGAAAATTTTAAATTCCAATTATATAATATTTTCGTGTTAACCCAAACCTTACATACTTTTGATAGTTGATCCCAAATGCAAAAACATCCAGCGGGGATGGGATGATTTTGCCTTTGGGCCAGTCAAGTTCGTCATGATTTAATTATCTTTTGATTTGCAATTTAATCACATGGTAGTTGACAGAATCCAGATAAAGTGTAGTACAATCTGTCTAATGCAAAGCAATCTCAGTCTCTTCTTGTTAACGTCATTTCTTCCCATTGGAAGCCAATTGTCATCGGCCCTGAATGTAGTAGGAAACTAGGTAAATGGCCATAAAGCGGATTTCGAGATTCCCTTTACGTTGCGCTTTTGAAATTCAAGTTCATAGGCTTAGGCTCAACGTACTCCCTGTAGCTTCTCGGGCGGAGTGTAACAGGCCGGAAATTTAAGTCTATCTAGCGTCTTTAATAAAACCAATGACCACTTATCTTAAAATGTTATTGTCCGCAGACATGTTTCCCTTGTAACTTCTAAGTTAATGCGGGAGCATTATTGTGGCCTTGAGCATTGGTGATCTAAGGCTCTGGTCGTGTACTCTCTCGCGCTTATATAACCGTCTATGCCAAGAATGATCATGTAATAAACACATTATCAATTAAATACTTATTTATCATGAAAATGCGGAGCCTAACACTGCCTAGGCGCTGCGTTTTCATTAGATGGTCCTAGACTGCCGCACCTAATCCCTCAGTTAGTGAGCTTAGAGGCCAGATGAAGGGGAAATTTGGCTAGCATTTGAAAGGTATAACAAACATAGCCCTTCATTATGAAAGTTTGTAAGCGCACACTCTCTACAATTGCTAGAACAATTATTTATAAACTACTTTTGTGATGTAAAAATGATTTTCATGGATAATTGATACAACTCAAATGTAAAATAAAGAAAAGAGCCTTATAAGGATTTTCAAGTCCGAGAGGAGGAAACATATTATATGCTAGAACCATCAATGCAAGCTTCACATATATAAAGTAATTGACATTCCAGGCAGGTAACCATATTTTCATTTTCAGATTTCACTTCAGCAAAATCAGAGTCAGGATCCACAGAAGATCTCACCGTCCTGTGCCTATTCGCCTGATAATCATCCTCTTCATCGTCTTCATTCTTTTTCTCATCCGTGATTATCCCTTTAAAATAACCGGTTCCAGGCTAAGCTTTAAGCAACAAATTGAACTGCATCAGGGCAGAGACATTACCTTTCTTCAGTAGTAGAACCTCAAGTGTCTTTGTGGTGAAATCATCTGTTCCTCCCAGATCTTTTCTGTGAGCTGTGCATGAAGACTTCATGCAGAAGAGAACAACAAGCACCGAAAGCTAAGTTGAAAACTTTGGCAAATTGGCAGCATGCTCCAGCTTGCATGCAAAGCGTGTCTAAGACGTGTGACACTGTTCACACGTCTATGACACTATAAATTGAGCCTTCTATTGCTTTGTAAAATCATCATAGTAATCCCAAATTGAGAGTAATAGAGAGTAAAGTGGTGTGAGAGTTTTTTTGTAAAGCTTGAGTTAGTAAGCTTTGTAATTCTTTTGTTTGTAATATAAAAGAAGAGTTTTCTCTCCAATCACCTCTATTCGTGTGTGTTTTATCACAACAAGTGGTATCAGTAGCTAAGGTTACTCGTAGGGATCCCAAAACTCGGTAACAGAGGTTCGGTTTGGAAAATCAATTCCAACGACAGTTGTCGAAAATCGATTTTGAGGATACCATCAGACTTTTCACGACGAGACGAGCACGGTGGTATTTTCCAGCGATCGAACGGAGGCCTGAGGACAGAGCACGCGCGCCACGCGCCGGTCAGAGAGCTCATCACGCGCGCCCACGCGCTACACTCTCCTGCACGCGCATACCAAGGTTGAAGACGACGCCACGTCAGCGCCACGTCAGCGCCCAGTCAGCGCCACGTCATCACCCAGTCAGCAGCCCAGTCAACTGCCACGTCAGCACGTGCCTGGTAAATTTCAGATAGGTCCCTGAACTTTCTGGAAATTATAATTTAGCCCCTATACTTTCAGCAATTTTCAATTTAATCCCTGAACTTTTTAGAAATTTCAATTTAGTCCCTGAACTTTTTCGTAATTGCACTTTGGCCCCTGAATTTTTGGAAATTGTAATTTGACCCCTGTAATTTCTGAAATTTATAATTTGGTCCCTGTGTCGGATTTTGACAAACGAAGTTTCATTTCCACCATTTTTGACCACTCCGGACGCAACAGTGAGGTCCGTTTTTTGAAATTATGCTTAGAATTTTTATGATGGATGGGGGCAACGAAAAAATGGTTTTGTTAACCAGTACAAACTATTTCACATGGAGAGGAAGGATGAAAGACCTTCTGTATGTGAATGACTATGATGGATCGGTATTTCTGGAGCAGAAACCAGGAGAAAAAACCGATGAGAAGTGGGCTAATCTTCACCAGAAAACATGCAGTACTATTCGTCAGTGGATCGACGATAGTATCGTCAACGATGTCAGTGAAGAAACAAATGCATGTGTCTTATGGGGAAAGCTGAAAGAGCTTTTCCGAGCAAAGACTGGAATAACAAGCTGTACTACATCAAGAAGATGATGGAATTGAAATACCAAGAAGGTACATCTGTGGCGGACCATATCAACGATATCCTCGGAACAATGAAAGAACTGTCTGGATTGGGCATAGATTTCGGTGATGAGGTAAATGGCCTAATACTCTTTAATACGTTACCAGAATCTTGGGAAACGTTCATATCTATGGTGATCAATTCAGCCGCAGATGGGAAGGTCACTATGGAGATGGCGAAAACCAGGATCTTCGAGAAAGAAAAGAGGACGAGAATGCAGGAGTCAGCATCAGCCTCAACCTCAGAAGCTCTAGTGACAGAAAAGAACACCAGAAGGGGGAGAAGTAAAAGCCGAGGCCCAGGTAAATCAGACAAGAACTGTGGGAAATCAAGAACGAGGGATATTGTGTGCTATCACTGCAAAAAGAAAGGCCATATGAAGCGGGATTGCTACAAACTGAAGAACGAGCAGTCCATGAGAGATAGTGACTCTAATCAAGAAAGAGTTGCTACTACCACCGAGAAAACCTCCAAAGACTTCTGCATAATATATGAAGAAGATGTTGTGAATCTTGCCAGCCACGAGACCAGTTGGGTGATAGATAGTGGCGCCTCCATACACGCCACATCTCGCAGAGAATTCTTTTCATCTTACACATCAGGGGACTACGGTGCTGTAAGGATGGGGAATGACGGCCAGTCCAAAGCCGTCGGTATTGGAGACATCTGCTTTGAAACAGAGAATGAGACAAGGCTAGTGTTGAAGGGAGTCAAGCACATCCCAGACATCCGGTTAAACCTGATCTCAACAGGCAAGCTGGATGATGAAGGTTTCTGCAGCACCTTTAGTGACGACACCTGAAAGCTCACTAAAGGATCAATGGTGGTGGCACGAGGTAAGAAAGACTCAACTATGTATTTGATGCATGCTAAGATTTCCAATAGTAGCATAAATATAGTTAACAGTAATGAGACAGCCGAGCTATGGCACAAAAAGCTCGGTCACATGAGTCAAACGGGGATGGAGATACTACGCAGGCGGAATGTTCTTCCGGAATTGAAGAACTCACACTTACGGAAGTATGAACACTGCATGGCTGGAAAATAAAACAGAGTGTCCTTCCAGAGCTCCCCGCCTCAACGGAAACCGGAGGTACTAGATCTCATACATTCAGATGTATGCGGTCCGATGCAGACACGAACACTTGGTGGGTCACTGTATTTTGTGACATTTATTGATGATCATTCAAGAAAGATCTGAGCATACACCTTGAAGAGAAAAGATCAAGTGTTTGGAGTGTTCAAGGAGTTTCATGCTCTGGTGGAGAGAGAAACCGGCAAGAAACTCAAATGCATCAGAATAGACAACGGTGGAGAATACAGAGGTCCGTTTGATCAGTACTGCAAGATGCAAGGAATCCGACATCAAACGACACCTCCGAAGACACCTCAGCTGAATGGCCTAGCTGAGAGAATGAACAGAACCTTGTGTGAAAGGGTCAGAAGCTTGTTGTCACAAGCCAAGCTGCCGAAGACATTTTGGGGGGAGGCACTCAACACAGCAGTACATGTTTTGAACATGTCCCCAGCAGTCGCACTAAAATGTAATGTTCCTAACCAAGTCTGGACAGGTAAAGAAGTGTCATACCAACACTTGCACGTCTTTGGGTGCAAAGATTTTGTACACATCCCAAAGGACGAGAGATCCAAGCTTGATGCAAAGACGCGACATTGTGTTTTTATTGGCTATGGTCAGGATGATTTCGGCTACAAACTATATGATCTTGTGGAGAAGAAGATCGTCAGGAGCCGAGATGTTGTCTTTGTTGAAGACCAGACCATAGAAGATATCAGAAAGGAGATGAAGACAATGCCCCAGCAATACAGAGATGTGAATCCAGAACCTCACACACCGGTGCCAGTACGAGTTGAAGATGAGGTTCCCAGACAGGAGGGTACATGTGATGAAGCTCCCAGAGATGATGATCATGATCAACCACCAGTACCAGAAGCTACACCAACAGTTCCACAGAGAAGGTCTGACAGAGAGAGGCGATCTTCAACGAAATACTCTGTACATGAGTATGTGCTGCTTACTGACGAGGGATAACCCGAGAGCTACCAGGAGGCTGTGGAAACAGAAGACAGAGAAAAATGGGAGGAAGTCATGCAAGATGAGATGAAATCTTTTCATGGCAATCACATTTTTGAGTTGGTGAATTTTCCAAGAGGCAAACGGGCTTTGAAGAATAAATGGGTGTACAGGGTGAAGCAACATAATCATACTTCACAACCCCGGTACAAAGCCAGATTAGTCGTCAAGGGATTCAATCAGAGGAAAGGCATTGACTTCGATGAAATATTCTCTCCAGTTGTGAAGATGTCATCCATCAGAGTGGTACTCAGCTTAGCAGCAAGCCTCGACCTGGAAGTTGAGCAGATGGATGTCAAGACCGCATTTCTTCACAGAGATCTGGAAGAAGAAATTTACATGGAGCAACCAGAAGGCTTCATAGTCAGCGGGAAAGATGACTATGTGTGCAGACTCAGGAAAAGCCTCTACGGTTTGAAACAGGCACCGAGACAGTGGTACGTGAAGTTTGAGTCAGTTATGGGGGAGCAGGGATACAAGAAGACCACTTCAGACCATTGTGTTTTCGTTCAGAAATTTTTTGACGATGACTTTATCATCTTACTGCTATACGTAGATGATATGTTGATAGTTGGCCGGAATCAATCGAGGATTGATAATTTGAAGCAGCAACTGAGTAAGTCTTTGCATCAGGATCAGTCGTGATCGGAAAGCTTGGGGATTATACTTGTCACATGAGGAGTACATCGAAAAGGTACTTCAGAGATTCCAGATGGACAAGGCTAAAGCGGTTAGCACTCCTTTTGCTACCCACTTTAGATTGAGTACACAACAGAACCCCTCTACTGAGACAGAGAATGAGGAAATGAAACAGTTTCCATACACCTCAGCAGTGGGAAGTCTTATGTATGCCATGGTGTGCACGAGGCCAGACTTAGCACACGCAGTTGGATTGGTCAGTCGGTTTATGTCAAACCCATGACATGAACACTGGAATGCGATCAAATGGATCATGCGGTATCTACGAGGCACATCCAAAATGAGGTTATGTTTTGGAAGCAGTGAACCAGTGTTGATGAGCTACACCGATTCAGATATGGCAGGAGATATAGATACCCGAAAGTCTACTTCGGGGTATCTGATTACTCTCTCAGGGGGAGTTGTGGCATGGCAGTCTAGGTTGCAGAGATGTGTTGCACTTTCTACAACAGAGGCAGAATTCATTGCAGTGACAGAGACTTGCAAGGAATTGCTGTGGATGAAGACATTCGTCCAGGAATTGGGTTTCAAGCAGGAGAAATACATTTTGTAATGCGATAGCCAGAGTACCATCTATCTCGGTAAAAATTCCACATTTCACTCGAGGTCAAAACATATCGATGTGAGGTATCACTGGATACGAGACGTCCTGAGCTCAAAGCTGTTAGAACCCAGGAAAATTCACACTGACGACAACGGTGCCGATATGTTCACGAAGGTTTTACCGAAGGAGAAGCTTGAAATCTGTCGTGCTATAGCTGGGATGACAAAACTCTCCACATAGTCAGAGTGGGGAGATACAGAGAACTACGATTGGCTTGATCCCAACTCAGGGTACGTAGACAGTCATACAGATGCAGCCAAGGGAGGATCCTTTTGAGGATCCGGTTTGGATGATGATGGTCGGCTCAGATTTTGGAGAAATCTTCACCGAGGGGGAGATTTGTTGAAGACAGCTCTGTGAGCTGTGCATGAAGACTTCATGCAGAAGAGAACAACAAGCACCGAAAGCTAAGTTGAAAACTTTGGCAAATTGGCAGCATGCTCCAGCTTGCATGCAAAGCGTGTCTAAGACGTGTGACACTGTTCACACGTCTATGACACTATAAATTGAGCCTTCTATTGCTTTGTAAAATCATCCTAGTAATCCCAAATTGAGAGTAATAGAGAGTAAAGTGGTGTGAGAGTTTTTTTGTAAAGCTTGAGTCAGTAAGCTTTGTAATTCTTTTGTTTGTAATATAAAAGAAAAATTTTCTCTCCAATCACCTCTATTCGTGTGTGTTTTATCACAACAATCTTGAAATCCAACCAGCCCATCTATAGCAATTCCATTTCTGAACACACACAGTGTGATTGTTTAACATTAATAATTGATTAGAGAAACATTATTAGTTTCGATTGTCAACATATGATGCAAAACAAGTATTCCATTGGGCATATAGTAAATCATTTCAGCTGGACATCCATTTTCGTTATGTCCAGAAATATTATGGGAACCACAAGAAAGTAGAATCTGCCACTACCCATGAATCATCACTGCTCGGGGTTATGACAATTAGCATGAATGTTGTATATTCCAATTTCATGGTTGTTCTCATGTCCTCTCGAGAACCCAACAAAACTCAGTTAATATGCGACAAAAGAGCAAAATGTGTGTAAAATAATAATAATAATAATAAATTAAAGGCAAAACGTGACCTAACCTGAACAGTATGACACACGGTAATGTTTTTATTCCAAGTTTGGTCACAAAGAAGGGTGCATTGCGCAATATAACAACGATGAGATTCCATACGGCATTACCCGCAGCCTAACATCAAGCCAAATTTTCAGTTTGCAATCTAACAGCATAAACTTCAGTTGATGAAAAATCTCAATTCAATCGGAGGAACAAAACCCGCCTGTGAATACCAACCTTTAAATCCAGCTTGATAAACTTTGTACCAACATGTTTTGGTGCAAGGGCCTTCAAATGCTTATCCATTACCCTAAAAATAATTCATCAACATGGTCAGATGCATAAATCTTGAAACATTAATTATACAAGCACTTGT
This sequence comes from Zanthoxylum bungeanum, assembly GCA_019454045.1. NCBI lineage: Eukaryota > Viridiplantae > Streptophyta > Magnoliopsida > Sapindales > Rutaceae > Zanthoxylum > Zanthoxylum bungeanum. Next base: position 84,250 of record SKCR01004862.1, on the reverse strand, counting down.
ATGTGCATGTGTTTGAGAGAGAGATTTTAAACAGAGAATTTACTTGCAGCGATAGAAGTTATGGTAGAAGTGGCAAATAACTTTCTCACTTCCAGTTACTCACCCAAGAATTCACCTTCACTTATCTCCCTGCATTCTCCATGTCCTTTCATTTGCAATACTTGTCGCTTCTCAGCTTCTTTCTATTCAAACAAATCCTAACGTTAATGCTAAATTCAAAAATCTCAACCCAGATCTAGCTATCAATTTGTACAGCAGTTCACCAAGAAAAAAGAGAAATGAAAGAAGTTACTCTAACCTTGAGAGCAGCAATCCTATCCGCATGCAATTTTTCCAGCTCAGGATCCTGCAAGGCCATTGCAAATCCATATGAGATGAACGATGATACAATTATATAATTTTACAAGGTCGATGTGCATTCTAACTTACATCCATCAGCTCATCAAGGTCAACCTCATGGTTAGAACTCGATGCTTGTGCCTTTTCTTTAGCAAGCACTTCCTGTAAGTGTAAGACCAGCAAATGTATACATCTTTATGTATATAAAAATAAGCTTTATAAACCTTCTTCCCTTATTTGGTCGAGATATAATACATAGAGAAGGATTTAGATAAAACTTATTTTATTGTTTATCATTAATTTAACTTTGGTATTGACAAAGTTCTTTGTTTTGGGTTTGTGTTCATTGGATACTTCAAATGTAATTAATGAAATTGGTGATTTTCATATGTTATTTATTTATTATAGGAATAACAATTCTTAAGTCAATATTTTAATTTAATTCATTTTTATGTTTCAGAAAAGAAGAGAGAGGATCAATGAGAGAAACTGATGATTTTATATAACCTGAAATCAAATGGAACAAAAATTGATATAAGCACAATACTTGAAGAAACAGACTATTATGTTAAGTTGCTCCAAGAATCAAACACATGCCAACAACAAACAACATGATTAAATGTCAAAACTTACAAAAAAAATCGTACAATCCTAACTCGCCTTAATTGGTGGAGAATTACTATTAAGTAAAAAATACAAAGCATACAGCAAATGGAAAAATAATTTTAAAAAATAACAATATATATATATATATGTTGGTGGTAGAAATCAGCATATAAATCAAGCAATGTGAGCAAGGGGCAGGGGTGCAATTTTTCTTAGCTGGTATTCGGAAAGTGTTGAACACTTCTCGGCTCTGCAGAAGCCCAGACGTAATCCCCTAGTTTAGACCGACCATAGCATGTGCTTCAACGCGATTTTCCATAAACCGACCACATTATCTCGTCAGCATGGTTCGGGCCTACTCTGTTCCCTTCCTAGTAAGTCAAGGGGGCTCAGACAATTCAAGGCAGGACGTGAATGGTTCGAATGGCTCGGCAAATGATTAGGCCGACCACTTAGCAACCGACAAAAGTCTCAAGATTATAATTTCCCTTTACACATGTCACTTCCCGGAAGCACCCGCCAGGCTGTCATCATTATTAAAAGCATGTGGCAGTGAAGAGTTATATTGATGTGATGGGGTGTCAGAGAGCAGGTTCACTTTCGACAGGAGCAGGCCTAGGGCATTGAGCTTAATAAATGAAGAAGGTTCACGTGGAAGACTCTGCAGAAATGGGAACAGCAACCGCCTCATCTTTGCCGCCTCAAACTTAGTATATATATAAGATGAGGTCTTTTTTGTAAAGAAAGAGGGTGGAGAGACAAAAAAAGGAGTGAGATGAAGAGAGTTTTATAATTCCATTTGTAAAACAGCTCGGTTCCCACATAGACCGACCACAAACAGGTCGGCCCGAGCGTATTATAATAGTAAAACACCATCTATTTTGTGCCCGTGGACTTAGGCTGGACTCGATCCGCCGAACCACGTTAACTTCTTGTGTTAATCTGCATGCTCTTCTCCCCTACCAAAATTTGCTTTTGGTTTCCCATAACCAAACAAATTCACTGCTGAATGAAGGTTAAATCCCGGGAACAATATTCCATTATTGTCCATGAGACGAAAACCAGCTGTCAATAGTTGGTGCCGTCTGTGGGGACCTCGAACAAGAAGCAACTCACGTTGTAAGACGATGGTGGAAGGAGGAAGTGGTAGTTTTCACCAGCAGCTCAACAGCAGAATGGATGGAGGGGGAAAAGAATGGGAAGAAGCCAACCAAAACGGAAGGAAGAAGGGTCTGTATGGACAAAAACCTTTTCTCTTTCAACAAAAACTAAAGGCGATGGAGGACGTCCGTCGGTCCAGTTCTCAATTGGTGTGGTGGTCTTCCCCGAATGAGAAGAAATAAGGTAAAAAGTATTCGGGAAAATCATGCAAAGCGAAGACTGACGATCTTGCCCGGAAGCCCATGGTCGATTGAGAGGTACCAGACACCGGGGAAATGTATTGTTGAAAGAGAACCGACGGAGTGCCTGGTTCGGCAGACCCTGTGATCCAGCTCGGAAACCTTGGGATCAAGTTCAGATCGAAGGATCCCGACGAAGCGCCTGATGCAGGAGCCAGCTTGAATGTGAAGTTTATAACTTTGGCATATGCATCGGGAGTTTTCGGAGCTCGGATCAGGAGATACGGTTGGACCACGAAGCCGAAGACAGAAGAAAGTAAATATAAAAGCCTCTCTTAAAATGTCTCGCAAAGAGTTGTAAGAAGGGCAATATGTCATTTAAATATGAATAAAACTTTTTTTTAAAGAAACTTGCACATCTCACTTGTTTGTTAATTAAACGTGAAATTTGTTTTCATTTTTTTCGACATGCTCGATGCGAATGTAATGTTTTGAGGTCAGAAAGGGCACCAAACCCGTGGCACGCCAAACACTGGTGTCATTATCAAACCCCCGGGTAAAGCGCGCCGACCTGGCTCTTTTCATTTTAAGTGTGAGTTACTTCAAGGGATGAAGTGCATGAGGGAGCGCGTGAACCCCTCGTGGTAGGATCAAAGTCCTGAGGCCGGAGCGTAACTACCCCATGACTTGCATCTATGTCCGAGGCTGGATTTGTCCCGCCGAGACCTCTGTGTGCCACTGGCTCGGGGCTGGATTCGTTCCGCCGAGGCTTTGTGGTGTCTAGGCTCGGGGCTGGATTTGTCCCACCGAGGCCTCTGCGTGTCACCGGCTCGCTCGGGGCTGGATTCGTTCCGCCGAGGCTTCATGGTGTCAGCTCGGGGCTGGATTTGTTCCGCCGAGGCCACTGAGAGATTAGGAATTATGTTTTGGAGACCTCAGGCAGGACGCTGCCTCGAGGCATCTGTGTTGTTATTTACACGTATGAAATTTCTCGTTTGGGGTATGTGCTAAGTCACCCCCACCATTTGCCAATTTCATTATAAAAACTTTGTTTTTGTTTTTTCGCTGGTCTGGTAAGGGGACGCCCGCGCCAGAATCGGTAGAGTTTCGAAGGTTGATTTATTTCCCTTACGTGTAAGTCTCGACTGTTATTCGGCTCGGGGCTGGATTTCGTTCCGCCGAGATTGTGCTGTTATTCGGCTCGGGGCTGGATTTCGTTCCGCTGAGATTGTGCTACTGATTGGCTCGGGGCTGGATTTCGTTCCGCCGAGATCGCGTAATTATTCGGTTTTGGATCAAATTTGTTTCATCAAAGACCTTAAGTACTCTGTTCGGCTCGGGTTTGGGGTGATTCCCATCGAGTCTGATTCTTCAACTGATGATGTATAATTCCCCCAGATTTAAGTACTTTGCTCGGCTTGGGTTTGAGGTGATTCCCATCGAGTCTGATTCTTCAACTGGGGATGTATCATTCCCCCAGATCTAAGTACTTTGCTCGGCTCGGGTTTGGGGTGATTCCCATCGAGTCTGATTTCTTTAACTGGGGATGTATCATTCCCCCAGATCTAAGTACTTTGCTCGTCTCGGGTTTGAGGTGATTCCCATCGAGTCTGATTTCTTTAACTGGGGATGTATCATTCCCCCAGATCTAAGTACTTTGCTCGGCTCGGGTTTTGGGGTGATTCCCACCGAGTCTGATTATGTGGACTAAGGGATGTAACATTCTCCTGTAAACAGATATTTCCTCTCAACTTGAAGTCCGATTACGCTCCATCAAATGGACCTGTCATTAGCTCAGAAGCAAAATGTCCATCGCATGGCCAGATTTAAGGGTGGTCGGACTTAAGAATCTCTCTTCACATCCAGATTTAGAGGAGCAAGCAAGGGAGGGAAGAAGAGAAGTCACATGAAGTTACCAGGAAGTTACCAGGCAGGGCGAACAGAAGAAAGGGCAAGGTTGCAGGCTCGGCAGAAGATATCCTCCAGCTTCAGATACATATTCTTTGAAGAACAGAAACATGGAATTCAAGCAGCAGACCTCTCAAACAACTGGAAACATGGATGCGGCAGAACTGAGAATAATGGCAGAATTATTGGCAGATGGATAATCTGGTGCCACCAGCAGGGCAACAACACACCGCCTTATAATAGTTCTCGGCATCAACTCACAAACTCGTTGATATCAAGAACTATGGGATATATGTTGGCGGTAGAAATCAGCATATAAATCAAGCAATGTGAGCCAGGGGCAGGGGTGGAATTTTTCTTAGCTGGTATTCGGAAAGTGTTAAACACTTCTCGGCTCGACAGAAGCCCAGACGTAATCCTCTAGTTTAGACCGACCATAGCATGTGCTTCGACGCAGTTTTCCATAAACCGACCACATTATCTCATCGGCATGGTTCAGGCCTACTCTGCTCCCTTCCTAGTAAGTCAAGGGGGCTCAGACAATTCAAGGCAGGACGAAAATGGTTCGAATGGCTCGGCAAATGATTAGGCCGACCACTTAGCAACCGACAGAAGTTTCAGGATTATAATTTCCCTTTACACATGTCACTTCCCGGAAGCACCCGCCAGGATGTCATCTTTATTAAATGCATGTGGCAGTGAAGAGTTATATTGATGTGATGAGGTGTCAGAGAGCAGGTTCACTTTCGACAGGAGCAGACCTAGGGCATTGAGCTTAATAAATGAAGAAGGTTCACGTGGAAGACTCTGTAGAAATGGGAACAGCAACCGCCTCATCTTTGCCGCCTCAAACTTAGTATATATATAAGAGGAAGTCTTTTTTGTAAAGAAAGAGGGTGGAGAGACAAAAAAAAAGGAGTGAGATGGAGAGAGTTTTATAATTCCCTTTGTAAAACAGCTCGGTTCCCACATAGACCGACACAAACAGGTCGGCCCGAGCGTATTATAATAGTAAAACACCATCTATTTTGTGCCTGTGGACTTAGGCTGGACTCGATCCGTCGAACCACGTTAACTTCTTGTGGTAATCTGCATGCTCTTCTCCCTCTACCAAAGTTTGCTTTTGGATTCCCATAACCAAACAAATTCACTGCTGAAGGAAGGTTGAATCCCGGGAACAATATTCCATTATTGTCCCTGAGACCAAAACCAGCCGTCAACAATATATATATATATTTAAAAAAATATAAAAAATAGAACTCGCGCAACGCGCCGGATCCGGATTAGTTAATCATAATAGCCTGTCATAAAGATTATGTTGGTAACTTAAAAAATTCAAAGAGGAATTCTGGATATTATAAATCTTGAAATACAAAGTAGAGGGAAAGTCACTCTCTCAAGTCTCAACCATGAAAGTCGTAAAATAATCAAAAGGGTTCCCATAGAATCACTCTATTGAGTAAAAACTTATGAGCCCCAATAAGCCAGTTATTATTATTTTGCATCAATGAAATTTAGACAATAAAAAGAATTAAGATATAAAAAAATGGAACCTTTTGGTAATCACGAGCAGCTGCTGCCATTACATTTCCAAATGCCAAGTTAGAGAGAGTCGACTTCACCGAATCAGGATCCATTTCTCCTGCTATCTCTGAGAAAATCAGAGTCTTTGAACCAATAACAAGTTAAAAAATTGCTTAATTGAAGCGAGCAGATCTGAAATATAATTTGTATGAGGACTCAATAAGTTAAGGATTAATAAGAATAAGGGTCACAATGGATCGGGCCGTGTCACGACCCCCTCCCTAGAGCAGGCCCAACCCTAGAAATGGGTCCGTGAGCCACTTCAGCTCGAACACCTATATGTCATGCAACTGAACCAAAAGTTCACAAAGAGAAATAATATTCCATAAAATGCAATCAAATAAGTCCCAACAAAATCTTTACACCGAAAGTGTCTGAAAACATGAAATTATCTTAAATGCCCTATCTCGAAAGCCAAAAGAAATGTCTGGACCAACCCGACTGACGGCTGTGGCAAACAAGTCAAATCCTGGTACTGATACTGCTACTGATGCGCTGGCGAAATACTTGGGATGTTTGGGAAATGAGGGGTGAGCTTAAAGATCTCAGTAAGTAAAAACACTCATACTCTCAACATGACCTCACCCACAAAATAGATATATATAAATATATAATTATTAACATATGAAAACAACAATTAATATATAAAAACTAACTCAGGCAAAACAAACTCACAACAGAACATCTCAATCAAATAAGGGTTGCTATCCGGATTCGGTATAATAATGGATTGAAACCATTGGGAGAGTCTCTCTCTTAACCCCAAGGTTTCCCACCATATAATCCCGCATAAATGCGCAAGATGGGGATTGAACCACACGCTTCTGCTAATCTCGCATAATCTCGCATATCCGACCATTATCATACTAAATCCGGCAGCATAACAACAATCTCACACAACATATAATACAACACATCTCATCGCATTTCATCCATCAACTCATCTCAAATCACATAATATACAAATACTCGATTCATAGTACAATCATACAATTTATACCCAAAATTTGTATTCACAAATTTTTGTTCTCATGCTATCAATTACTCAGTCAATTTTCCAACATACATATATAAATATATATTTATATTATATTACGTAACTCATATATCAAACATCAATCAACAAATATTTATGTTAAGGGAATCATCGTGTTTTGTACTTACCTAAACCCATACAAAACTCTCTATATCTATATGTCCTCGCTAAAATCTGGAAAAATTATAAAATTACGAGTAGGTTCCTATATTTTACTAAAATTACGATTTTACCCCTAAAATTTTCAAATTTATAATTTAACCTCAATACTCTCCAATATTATCAATTTAGTCCCAAAACTTCCAATTATCTCTTATCGCTCACTAAAAATCAGAATTTACTCATTTATGTCCCTAAACATGTCAAATTACGAATAAGTCCAAAACTTTTAAAAATATTATAATTACACCCCTAAAACTGTAAAATATAATATACCGAGCTCCAACGACTTTAAAATTTCAGAACGAAGTGGTCCACGGATAGTACACGTCACCAGGATCACAAAGGCAGTGGTGGTAATGACGGATGCTCGACGATCACCGACGAACAATCGAACAATGTTAAATCTCATTCTAGGCTCGTTTTACGACAACCAAAGGTCCGAATTGGGCAAATGAGGTGTCTAACCCGCGTATCTCGACGAGGGGAAGATTCTGGTCCGGGAGGTGTCGGTCACGCACGGCGGCGCGTGGGGCGCGTGAAGCGACGGCGTGGCGGTGGAGTTTCGGCGGCGGTCCAGCGGCGTTGGATTCGTCTCGTCGAGAGGATTCTCCAGATATGGTCACTTGCCAGAAAAGATGACCGGAGGACGACGAACGAGCCTTTTCTCTCTCCTATCCACACTTTCTCTCTCTTCTGCATTTTCTCTCTCTACTTGTTTTTTTCTCTCTCTAACTGTTCAATGGTCTCTACAATTAACTTTAATACATTGTTTCCTCTCTAGTTGATTCACACCAAACACACACAAAAGGGATAAATTAGGTTTAGTTAGGTTTTAAATAGGGAGGGTGGTTGAGTTCTATAGGGAGAATGTGTGCGAGTGGTTACTGATTTTTAGGGGAGTTAGAGAGAAGTGCGGGTGAGGGATAATGGTAATCAACAATAAATTTTTTTTAAATAAAATACAAGAGATTTGTCTCACAGGCCGGGTCCGGGCCGATAATAAATTTTTTTGTCCGGGTCCGGGAAAAGCCTGGTTTGGGCGTCTGTCGGGCCGGGCCTGCCCGATTCGGGTATGGGCTTTATCATGCCCGATTTTTATTAGTAAAAAAAATTATTTTTTTAATTTATTATATATATATATATATGTAATTTATTATATAAATATAAATAAAAAATATAAATAATAATTTTTTAAGCTCGGGCCGCCCGGGCTTAATATGCTAGGCCTGGCTCGTTCGCGGGCCCGGCCTGGGATTTTCTACCCCGGGATCGGGCTGGACCGAACCCGAGATTTTTTGCTATCTTTAAATAAGAAAGAAATTTTTTATATTTTTTAATTGAACGGAAAGAATAAAAATATTGTCATACCTGACCGGCGTAATCACACACGTATAACGCAAGCGCACGTATCGTTCAAGTAGTATAAAGATATCGATCCCACGAGGACTTAAAACCTTTTGTTATTAATTTATGAAGTCAAATTTTTACGAGTATCTAATGGATTGGTTATTTGATTGGATGATGACTTTAAACTTAAAACTTAAAACAAGTAAATGAAATTGCTTGAAAGTAGATTTATGAAAATTCAATTTTATAAAACTATCCAGGGTTTTGAATCTTTCCAATATAATTTTTAAAGATGAAGGTTATCTTACGGTTGTGTAATATATCGATTTATTAACCTGGAACACTAAATTATGTAAAAGTCTCTTCCGATGGTCAGATACAAATACCCAGTGTAACCCGATTAATCATATTCCTATGTCAATTAAGTTATCTGAATTCATTAAGATTAAGTTCCATTTATGCCTACCCCGCCCGACAAGTATATTCCTATCCTATAAGGAAATCTATTAAAGGTTATCTATCCTCAAGGAAGATCGTGGGCTATTAAGTCTAAGGTCTTAAACCTAAAATCTCTTTTCCAAGTTCATTTTAAGTTTACCGAATCAATCTTATTAATGACCAGTTAACAAGACGCATTAAGACTAAGGCTCAATAAATAAAATTTTATATTACCCAAACCGTAATTTAACCCCTTATAAACCGGTGATATTGGACTTCATCACAACCCCAGAGAACTGACTTAGTTACGACACATATTTAGGAGTAGTAAAAACTTAAATAAAATAAAAGACATAAAGTAAATTGCTGAAAATTAAATAATAAAAATTAAATGACGGAAGTAAATGCTGAAAAGTAAATACTGAAAATTAAATGCTGAAAAATAAAAGCTGGAAAGTAAATGCCGAAAAGTAAATGCCGGAAGATAAATAAATTAAAAGTACAATAAAAGAAAATGCTGAGGAAAAATGATCTACTTTTATTACTTCTATTTTGGATATCTCCCTTAATATAATATATTAACTTTGCATGATAATTACCAACCAGCCATATATGCGGTATTCAGATTAAGTCAAATTAATAATTAATTACCAACCGACCAATCAGGCGGTATCCAATTTAGTCAGGTTAAAACCAATTTAAATAATTACCAACCGACCAATATGGCGGTATCCTCGTTAAGTCAGGTTTTAACTAGTTTATATATTATAATTAAGGGAGATTAATCTAAATATTAGTAATAAAAGTTTTACCTTTTACCCCAGCAAGGGGGAGTTACCTCATAATTACTGAAAAGTAAATTGCTGAAAAGTAAAGAAAATAAAGTATTGTGCGTAAAAGTAAATTGCAGAAAGTAAAGACTGAAAAGTAAAGAAAAGAAAATGCGAAAGCGGAAATTAATTACTGAAAGCTGTAAATAAATAAGCAATATACAATCTTCCTAGTATTCTTAAGGAATTACATAGAAGAAGGTATGAATTTACAAATGAAATGACTTGGTATATATAGGCAAAATTTTGCCTCCCCCAAATCCATTATTAATTGATCCACTAATTGCTCCACCAAATCCATTATTAATTGCTCCATTAATTGCTCCACCAAATCCTCCACTAATTGCTATCATGCTGGTGGAAGTTTGACTATTTTTATTTTTTATTATTTATTTATTTTGAAAATGACTTTAATAATTACGCATAACACACTTCTGGATGTTTCATCATTTTCGGTCATGAAAACTTCATAATTCGAAATTATTTTGTTCTTAAAAGTTGTAGATTTTTTAGTCTTCTTTATTCTGGAACTTGAATCTGCTCAATCCGATATCAGAGTAAAAGTTATACCCAAAATACAACAATTGCGCAAAACTGGAATTTCCGAAACTGTACTTCGTTAGAACGCCCTTTCAAGTTTCCAATCTCCAAAATTAATATGTCAAGTCCAATTTTTTTCCCTTATTCGACCCACATTTCGTCCTAAATGATTTCATTGAGTCCTAATATTATTTTATTTGTAAAATAAACTAAAACACATCAAAACGTTCATCAAACTCGAGAAACAAAACAAAATATTAAGTAAAAAGGGCGATAAATATTGATATATTTTCCGCTCATCACACCCCCAAACCTAACATTTTGCTAGTCCTCGAGCAAAACAATAAAATAAAATAAAATACACGAAACAATTAAAATTAAACTAAGCCACTCTCGTAGGGATCACGGTTACATTTAGCATATGCAACACGCCTTTAAACCCCTAAGTGTCCCTAGTGGACGAGTTGTAGTCTCGTAAGGGCTTACAACAACGATACCCACAAACGTTTGATACAAGTAAAAAGATAGTAAAACTAATGCACACAAAAGCAAAAACACAAGAGAAAAGAGAATAAAGAAGATAGTGACTAAACAGGTGAAACTTCTTATCCAAGTTAGTAGTTATTTTCTTTCTTTCTAGATTACTGAATAAGTAAATTCTCCAATTGTTTTTTTTTATCATTCTTCATATACACAGCCAACAAAATATTAATCAACTCATTTTGACCACAATAGTCACAAGTGTAGTTGAGAAGAGAATAATATTTCTGTCCTAAAGTTATATCAGAATTCACACATTTTTTTAAGCAATGAAATAATTTTTCTGATTTTTCTTCTTGATTTTTTATTAATTTTTATATACAATATCTTTCATCCATGTAACGAGCTTTGTGTTAGTGACTCCCAAACCAGTTGGCTTTAGGGCACTAGATGTTAAGACACCCCTACGGACTTAATAACTCGGACTTCCGATATATATATTTTTGCAACATCTTCGATCCATGTAGCGAGCTTTGGGTCAGTGACTCCCAAACCAGTTGGCTTTATGGCACTAGGTGTTAAAACACCCCTACGAACTTAATAACTCGGATCTCGGACGTTATTTTTTTTTTTACTCCATCGTTTTTTTGAGATGTTTCCTCCAATTAAACTAGAGCACTGGATATTACAAACTTTTCAATTACATCTCATGTCCGTATGTTACCATGCATATTGATAATATCTGTCAACTGAGCATATGAAGATCCATTTTAGTTAGTTTTATGGAGAATTCACAAATAAAATAATTCAAAATGAAATAAACAAAAATTAACTTGTTTCAAAATAGGTTGAGATACGTCTCAAGAGTGGAAATTCCTTATTCGGATATCTCTTACACCAATTTCATCTGATTAATCAAATAAAACACAAAAAAAAAAACTTTTTTTTTATTTTTGTAATTTTTTTTTTGAATTTTTCGAAAAATTTAGGACTAAAAATAAAAATAAGAAAATAACAAGATACTAGTCAAATATTCCCCACCCCCAAACCTAAATGAGACATTCTCCCCAATGTCTTAAAAAATAGAAGTTGAGTTTAGAAGATAGTACCTGATTAGCTGAATTTCTACATCTAAATGAAAATTAAAGGTTAAGATCCAGATTTATCCGACGCTTCTTACCACGATCATCATCAGACCATTTTATCTTGAAAGAGATATGGTCAATTTGTGGTTCAAAGGATAAGATTTGATAAATTAAATTTGGGGCAGTTCTGGCAGTGAAAAAGAAGTTCTTTTAATGGTTTTGACACGAACCCATTTCTTCGGACATCATCAAGAAATACACAAAGAAAATCATAAAATCCATCAGCATTTAACAGTCCCAATCAGTTTCTGGTGTATGTTCAAGTTCGCCCAAGATAATACTGTGAAAATCTCCTTCATTGTGCTTAAGCCACTTGACAAAGCAATAAAAGCAACAACACGGTTAATCATTTCTACCAATCGTTCAGACATATCTGGCACAATTAGTTCTTCTCCGTTTGATGGTCCAATCAGATTCGCTTCCACCAAGGGTTTTGGGATGATTTCCAGAACTTGACTGCCTCCGTCCTGTACGGCCTTTGAAACTATCCCCATTAATCCAAGATTGCCACCGCCATATACTAAGTGCATATTTCTTTCGGCTAAGACTCGACACAATTCTTGTGCTGCTGCTACGTATTGTGGCTTAGTACCAACACTAGTACCACAAAACACACAAATATTTTCAACTCATCTTCTTGAAGTGACTTCCATTTTTATCTGGATGTGGCTTCAAAAGTGCAATGATGAGTTGAATTTATAACACGTGAAAAAGGTAAGTAATAATAATAGCACTAGTACCTGTCAGATGACAATTATTAGTTAAACAGTAAAATAAAATTCGTGAAAGATCAAAAAGTCTAGATCCTGTCGATAGAGAAAATAAAAGAAAACAACAAAACAAATCACAATTATTAGGAAAAGACAAAGATATATAATATTTACAAGAAAAGTAGCGGCTTGACTGACGTCTATGCGTCAGGACAAGCTTCCCATCCAATTTTCTTATAAATTGGCAAACATGGTCTTTTTTAGTCAGATTCTCGAGACTTAACTGTTGTCTTTCTCTTTGGAATTGTGTATATAACATGCGAATTTCATGATATACATATCTACTGGGATGCGTCTCAAGAGTTTTGGATATGTCATCCAAAGATTCATTACTCAAGCCATCCCTAATGAATTTAATCTTATCTTTGAGGTTATCAGACACCATTCCTAAAGAACGACAACGAGTATTACATGTCATGCGAGCACATTTATAGTAAACACCCATTCTTTTAGCTCTTCTCTTCTTAGCATAGGTGCTTCTACCTAAACCAGGCAGATATGAAATAAAAGAGTCAGAAGACTCACCTGCCAATTAGACTCGTGCTTCAATAATCCAACGAATGTCATTAGGAATACCTTTGATCATCAGTAGTCTCATTTGTTCCAAGCGAGCTTTGTAAACTTTCATCAGAGAGTTTTGAGGGAGAGAAGGAAATTGCTTGTTAAGATTTGCGAGAATGTCTTCCATCGTGAAATGACTTTACCTGCACAAATGAAACACAAAAAAAAAAAAAACCACAAATCTGAATATATACACAAATTGCATGGGTTGCCTCCCTGTTAACGCTAAGTTTAAAGTCGTCAGCTAGACATAACTGCCCGAATGTTAGGCTGGATCTGAAAGTGTGACACTTTCTTTTTGTCGCTCAAATGATTCTCCCCAATAGTGCTTGACACACTTGTTTTTAACCTTGAATGTTTTGTTGGAGTCGGGATCATGTATCTCAACGGCTTTATCTGGTAAAACTTTGGTGATTAAGAATGGACCTGACCACCATAATTTTGGCTTCCATGGAAAGAGTTTCAACCTTGATTTATTTAACAGTACCCTCTGCCATGGTTCTAGTTGTATGAGCACTAACTTCTCATCATGTCTCTTTTTGGCATTTTCTTTGTACAATTTGGCATTCTCAAAAGACTGTATGTGAAATTCCTATAATTCTTTGAGCTGGTGGAACTGTTTCTCTTATGTTGCTTGTAGTGCAAGAATATGCTTCTTCAGTACGCAATACGTTTTATCTTCAGGCTTCACAGACAGTTTATCAGTAGAACTTTGCATTACATTGGAGTTCTGGATGGTACTATGTATCACATCAAGTCTGAAATATTCCTCAATCTTTTCGTCATCCGGGAAATTCATGGCTTTAAAAACATTGAATGTTACTTCTTGGTCTTGTACCCCCATGGTTAGTTCTCCTTTTTGTACATCAATAACGGTTCGCCCGATAGCCAAGAATGGTCTCCCGAGGATGATAGACACGTCTTCATCTTCCTCCATATCAAGGACAATAAAATCTGCTGGTAAAATAAATTTGTCAACCTTGACCAGCACATCATCAACTACACCTCTCGAAAATACGAGCATTCTATCAGCAAGTTACATAGAGACTGATGTGGGCATTGTTTCTCCAATCTGTAATTTCCTGAAAACATAAAAAGGCATCAAGTTAACACTTGTACTTAGATCACACAAAGCCCTACCGAATTTATGCTCTCCTATGACGCAAGGAATGGTGAAACTGCCAGGATCTTTCAACTTTGGGGGAAGTTTCCTCTTAATGATGGCGCTGCACTCTTCTGTCAATGCTACTGTCTCGTAATCTCTCAATCTTCACTTTCGTGAAAGAATGTCTTTCATGAATTTGACATAGCTAGGCATTTGTTCCAACGCTTCTGCAAATGGAATATTGATATGCAGCTTTTTAAAGATCTACAGGAATCGAGCAAACTGCTTTCCAATTTGTTTTTCTGGAGACGCTGTGGAAAATGTGGAAGTAAAGTGATTCTTTCATGCTCTTTTCCTTTGCTTTTTTTTCCTCCATCTGTGGAACTGCTTCACTACTTTCTTTTGGAACTTCTTCAATGGGTGCCTTGATTCCAACATCTTTTTTTATTTCAGTACCGCTTTTTAAAATGATGGCATGACATTGCTCATTCCTCATGTTTCTTGGATTTGGTTCAGTGTTGCTAGGAAGGTTACCTGGCGGTCTGTAACTCTGAGCATTGGCCAGTTGTCCAATTTGATTCTCCAGTGCTTTTATAGAAGCAGTTAAGCTTTGATTCAATGCTGATTGGGCTTGAAACATAGCTTCATTTGATGCTGCTTGATTTTGAATTAATGATGCCTGATTTTGAAACATGACATCATATTTTTTTAACTGGGCCAACACTTCCGCTATTCCTGGTTCTTTTTCATGCTCATGGCTTTGTTGTTGGAATCCTGGTGGTGGATTGTTCATTTGTCCTGAATTGTTGCTCCATGAGAAATTGGGATGATTCATCCACCCTGGGTTGTAGGTATTGGAATATGGATTGTTCCACTGTCTGTTGAAATTGTTGACATAATTCACTGTTTCTTTATGTTGGTTTAGCTCTGGTGCTCCTCCATATGGTGAACTTGTGAATCCAGCATTACCTTGCATGCTGAGAGTTTCCATGAATTTGCATATCTGATCCAGCATAGCATTCACTGTTGTGTTGTCTCCAACTTCATAAATTCTAGCAATTCGTTGGATCAAGCTCCTTTCTGTTGGCCACAATGAATTATTGTTAGCCATTTCTTCAATTAGGTCTCAGGCTTGATCTTATCCTTTTGCCATTAAAGCACCTCCACCAACAGCATCAATTGTGGTTCTCATTATTCCAGAAAGTCCATTGTAAAAGGTTTAGACTTGTAGCCACTGATGAGTGGTAAATCTATCACTATTTCCCACTCATTTAACCTAATATTTTGTATAGTTTCTTGAGTTTTGGGAATATTTTGATTGTGTTTTGTGGTTATTTGTAGATAAATAAAGTTTCAGGACATTCTGGAGGTTGATTTGGGCCAAAACAGTGAAAATTGGACAAAAATGGCATTTTTGTAAATTGTCCGTGTCGCGACGCCAAGCCTTCAGCGTCGCGACGTCTAACTGCGCCGAACAGTGCTAACGTGCGCCGGGTCCACAAATCAGAATCTGAGAAAATTTTGACTTTGCTAAAATGCGCCGTGCCACGTGTCACATCACAACCGATCTGCTAACATGCGCCGTGCCACGTGTCAGCATCCTACTTGCCGACAGTCATCATCGCCACGTGTGCCACGTGGCATCCTACGTATCTCCATGTCATCAGCCACGTCAGCAAGTCAACAAGTCAACATTGCCACTGTCGTGCCATATCATCATCAGCCAATCAAGAAGTGCCACGTGTCGCAATCCTGCGGTGCCGACAGTCTCTTTCCCACGTGTCGCCACGTCACCGCCATGTCAGCATCAATCATTGAGTATCTAATCCTTATCTGACACGTGGCGGATAAGAATCTCATCGACCAATCAGAAGCCGCCACGTGTCACAATAATTGAAGCCTAACCACCCGCCACGTGTCACATTATCAGCTTATCCAGAATCTTCAAACTGGCGAACCAGAGCGTGCCACGTCGACAAAAGCTGGCGTAGCGACGCTGAGGGCCCTGGCTTCGCGACGCTGGAAGCTATTGAGGCCTATAAATTGAGCTCGAGATTTCAGAATTCAGGGCACCACTCTATCTCTTATATTCTATCTAAAGAGAGAGTTTATCTCTCTACTTTCTTTTAGTTTTTAGTTTTTTTTAGTTTTTTTAGTTTTGTAATTAATTTTAATTACGTTTTGTTAATATAGTAATTTACTTTTTTACTTTTTACAGTTTTTACTATTTACCATGAGAAGGTAACTTCTCCAGCTAGGGTGAAAGGTAATTCTTTTACTGTTACTATTTAGATTAATCTCCCTTAAAAATAATATATTCACTATTTAAAATATTGACTTAAAAAGGATACCGCCAGATTGGTCGGTTGGTATTCATTTAAATCTGGTTTAAACCTGACTAATAAAGGATACCGCCAGATTGGTCGGTTGGTAATTTAATTTTGGTTCCGCCTTTATGGCTGGTTGGACTTAATTTGACTTAATCAGGTTACCGCCTTTATGGCTGTTGGAAAAAGAATCACAAGTTTATATATTATTTTATGGGAGATATCTAAATTAGTAGTAGTAAAAGTAATTCATTTTACCTTAGCATTTATTTTATTATAATTTACTTTTCAGTATTTACTTTTACCGCATTTTTATTTTATGTCTTTTATTTTCAAGTTTTTACTACCCTAGTTATGTGTTGTAACTAATTAGTGTTATCTGGGGTTGTGATGACTTTTAATATCACCGTTTTATAAGGGTTTAGATTATAGTTTGGGTAATATAAAGATTTATTTATTGAGTCTTAAACTTAATGCTTTTCATTAACTGGCCATTAATAAAATTGATCTGGTAAATCTAAAATGAACTAGACATAGGGATTTTAGGTTTCAGCCTTAGACTCAATAGCCCACGATCTTCCTTGAGGATAGATAACCCTTTAATAGATTTCCTTACAGGATAGGAATATACCTGTCGGGCGGAGGTAGCCATAATTGGAACTTAAACTTAATGAATCCAGATAATTTGGTTGACATAGACATATTGTTCAATTGGGTTAAACTGGGTATTTGTGTCTGACCATCGACAGAGG
Source organism: Zanthoxylum bungeanum (assembly GCA_019454045.1). Classification (NCBI taxonomy): domain Eukaryota; kingdom Viridiplantae; phylum Streptophyta; class Magnoliopsida; order Sapindales; family Rutaceae; genus Zanthoxylum; species Zanthoxylum bungeanum. The sequence goes on along the minus strand of SKCR01004862.1, from coordinate 66,980 downwards.
CTTACACATAATTTAGTGTTCCAGGTTAATAAATCAATATATTACCCAAATTTAAGATAACCACTTCATCTTTAAAATGATATTGGAAGAAATCACAACCCTAGATAGTTTTTAATATTGAATTTTCTTAAAACCTATTTTCGACAATTTTATTTACTTGTTTTTAAATTTAGAATCGTCACCATTTCAAATTAATCAATCAACTTGTTAGATATTAGTAATCATTTGACCTCATAAAATTAATAGATTAGATATTAAGTTCTCGTGGGATCGATATTTTTATACTACTTGAACGATACGTGTGTTTGTGTTATACGTGTGTGTTTACGCCGGTCAAGTTTTTGGCGCCGTTGCCGGGGACTTATTTATCTTTTACTATTAGTTTAGGGGTTTATACCTTTACTTGTATCTAAATTTCTTTTTACTTATTGTTTTTGTGTTTCAGGTTTTCAGAAACTTGATGAGACGAACCAGAAGCTTTGAACTCCGACCGCTTGACCCGGAAATTGAAAGAACCATCAGACAGTTGAGAAGGGAAAGGCGAGAAGGCCAAGAAGCTTTAGTCAAAATGGAACCTGAACCTTTGAATGTTGCACCACCATTCCCATTCGAGACAGAACCATTCTGATGGTTGACAGACTCATTTCTCTGCATTGTACTTCCTCCCTTACCAGCAAATGCGTGTGACATCAAAACATGCATTCAGATGATTCAGCAGTCAGTTCAATTCGGGGGGAATGCAACTGAAGATCCTAATGCCCACATCAGTAACTTCCTGGAAGTTTGCGACACTTTTAACTACAACAGAGCATCAGAAGAAGCAATGAGACTGCGAGTTTTTCCATATCCCTGAAAGACAGAGTAAAGCTTGGCTACATTCACTACCAGCAGGTTCTATCACAACTTGGAACACTTTAGCCACCAAATTTCTTGCAAAGTACTTTCCACTTCCAACAGCCAGAACTGGAAAGCTGAGGAATGACATCACATCCTTTGTACAACAAGATTCAGAATCCCTCTGCGAAGCTTGGGAAAGGTACAAAGATTTACTCCGGAAATGTCCTCACCATGAGATTCCAAAATGGCTTCAATCCAAACATTTGATAATGGGCTTTCTGGAATAATGAGAACCACAATCGATGCTGCTGCTGGAGGAGCTTAATGGCAAAAGGAGAAGATCAAGCCTGGGACCTAATCGAAGAAATGGCCAACAACAAATCCTTGTGGCCAACAGAAAGGAGCATGATCCAAAGAATTGCAGGAATTTATGAAAGTGGAGCCAATACAGCAGTCAACACCAAGCTAGATCAAATATGCAAATTTTTGGAGACTCTTACCACTGGATCCACAAGTTCACCATATGGAGGAATACCAGAGTCAACCAACTTGAAGAAACGGTGAATTATGTCAGCAACTTCAACAGACAAGGGAACAATTCATATTCCAACACCTACAACCCAGGGTGGAGGAATCATCCCAATTTTTCATGGAGCAACAATTCAGGCCAACAGCAGAACTATCCACCACCTGAATTCCAGCAACAGAACAAAATCCAGGAGCAAGCAAATAAATCAGGAATAACAGAAGTGTTCACCCACTTGAAAAAGTTAGAAGCAAAACACGACTCTCAAGCAGCAAGATATGATGCTATGTTTCAATCCCAAGCAGCATTAATTCAAAGTCAATCAGCTTCTATTAAAGCACTGGAGAGTCAAATGGGACAACTGGCAAATGCTCAGAGTTACAGACCTCCATGTACCCTTCCTAGCAACACAGAGCCAAATCCAAGGAATATGGGGAATGAGCAATGTCATCATCACGTTAAAAAGCGGTAACTGAAATCAACAAAGATGTTGGAGCCAAAACAACTGCTGAGGGAGTTTCCAAAAGAAACAAAGCAACAGATGGAGGAAAAAGAAGCAAAGGAAAAAGAACAATCACTCCACCTCCACCTTTCCTCAACGTCTTCAGAAGAACAAATTGGACAGGCAATTTTCCCGATTCCTAGAGATCTTCAAAAAGCTGCATATCAACATTCCATTTGCAGAAGCGTCGGAACAAATGCCCACCTATGCCAAATTCATGAAAGATATTCTTTCACGAAAATGGAGATTGGGAGATTATGAGACAGTAGCATTATCAGAAGAATACAGCGCCATCATTCAGAAAAAACTTCCCCCGAAGTTGAAAGATCCTGGCAGTTTCACTGTTCCTTGCGTCATAGGAGAACATAACTTTGGTAAAGCTTTGTGTGATTTAGGTGCGAGTGTTAACTTGATGCCTTTTTCTATTTTCAGGAAATTACAGATTGGAGAAACAATGCCAACTTCAGTCTCACTACAACAACTTGCTGATAGAACGCTCGTATTTCCGAGAGGTAGTTGAAGATGTGCTGGTCAGGTTGACAAATTCATTTTCCCAGCAGATTTTATTGTCCTTGATATGGAGGAAGACGCAGACGTGCCAATCATCCTTGGGAGACCATTCTTAGCTACAGGTCGAACCATTATTGATGTACAAAAAAGAACTAACCATGAGGGTACAGGACCAAGAAGTAACATTCAATGTTTTCAAGGCCATGAATTTCCCAGATGATGAAAAGAAGGAGGAATGTTTCAAACTCGATGTGATACACAGTACCATTCAGAACTCTGATGAAAGACAAAGTTCTACTGACAAACTTAAAAACGTGTCAATTGCCTGTAAAGCCTAAAGATAAAGCATCTTTTGTACTGAAGGAGCCAATTCTTGCACTACAAGCAACATAAGAGAAAAAGTTCCCCAGCTCAACGAATTGGAGGAATTTCAAAATCAGCCTTTTGATGATGCCAATTGTACAAAGAAAATGGCAAGAAAAGACATGATGAAAAGTTAGTGCGCATACAACTGGAACCAGGGCAGAAGGTACTGTTAAACAAATCAAGGGTGAAATTCTTCCCATGGAAGCCAAAATCACGGTGGTCAGGTCCATTTGTGATCACCAAAGTTTTACCAAATAGAGCCCGTTGAGATACATGATCCTGACGCTAACAAAACTTTCAAGGTTAAAAACAAGCGTGTCAAGCACTACTGGGGAGAATCATTTGAGCGACAAAAAGAAAGTGTTACACTTTCAGATCCAGCTTAACTTTCGAGAGTCAAGTCTGGCTGACGAATTTAAACTTAGCGCTAGCAAGGAGGCACCCATGCAATTTGTGTATATATTGTGATGTGGTGTGATTTAATTTTGTGTGTTTAGTTTTTTGCAGGTTTAGTCATTTCAGATGGAAGATGCTCTCGCAAATCTTCACAAGCAATTTCCTTCTCTCCATCAAAAATCTCTGATGAAAGTTTACAAAGCTCGCTTAGAACGGATGAGACTACTGATGATCAAAGGTATTCCTACTGACATTCATTGGTTAATTGAAGCACGAGTTCGATTGGCATGTGATTTTCTGACTCTTTTATTTCACCACCTGTCTGGCTTAGGAAAGAGCACATATGCTAAAAAGAGAAGAGCCAAAGAATGAGTGTTTGTTTAAATGTGCTCGCATATTTTGTAATACTCGTTGTCGTTCTTTAGGAATGGTATCCGATAACCGCGAAGATAAGATTAACTTCATTAGGGATGGCTTGAGTAAGGAGTCTTTGGATGACATATCTAAAACTCTTGAGACGCATCCCAGTGGATGTGGTATCATGAAATTCGCATGTTATATGCACAATTCCAAAAGGAAAGACAACTGTTAAGTCTCGAGAATCTGACTCAAAAAAGACCCTGTTTGCCATTTATAAGAAAATTGATGGGAAGCTTGTCCCTGACGCATAGACGTCAATCAAGCCGTTAATTTTCTTGTAAATATTATATCTCCTTGTCTTTTCTTAATAATTGTGATTTGTTTTGTTTTGTTTTTTCTTTTATTTTCTCCGACAGGATCTAGACCTTTTTGGACTATCACGATATTATTTCGCTACTAATCATCCTCTGGAAGATACTTGTGCTATTTTTACTCAACTTTTGAGGTACTATAAATTCAGCCGTCATTGCACTTTTGAAGGCATCCAGAGTTGAGAAAGAAATACAGAAAAAAAATGGAAGCCACTTCAAGAAGACGAGTTGAAAACAACTGTGTGTTTTGCGGTAGTAGTGTTGGAACTAAGCCATAATACATAGAAGCAGCACATGAATTGGGTCGAGTCTTAGCTGCAAGGAATATACACTTAATATATGGCGGAGGCAATCTCGGACTTATGGGTATCGTTTCAAAGGCTGTACAGGAATGAGGCAGTCATGTTTTGGGAATCATCCTAAAACCCTTGGCAGAGGAAAATCTTATTGGATCATCAAACGGAGAGGAATTGATTGTGCTAGGTATGTCTGAACGATTGGTAGAAATGATTAACCGTGCTGATGCTTTTATCGCTTTGCCAGGTGGCTTGGGCATATTGGAGGAAATTTTTATAGTACTATCTTGGGCGAACCTGAACATACACCATAAACCGCTTGGACTGCTCAACGTTGATGGATTTTATGATTTTCTTTGTGGTTTCTTGATGATGCTCGGAGAAATGGGTTCGTGTAAAACCTTTGAAAGAACTCTCATTTTTACTGCCAGAACTGCTCCGGATCTAATAGACCAACTCATAGCCTATGAACCACAGTTGACCCTATCCTTTCAAAGATAAATGGGTATGAGGACGATCGTGGTAAAGGCGTAGGATTAATCTGGATCTTAACCTTTAAATTCCTGTAGATTTTCAGCTAACCAGGTATTATTTCAAACTCTCATGTTACTGTTTAAGACTTGGGGACAATGTCTCATTTAGGTTTGGGGGAGGGAATTAGTTGATCAGTACCTTATTTTTAGTTTGTGTGTTATTTTTATTTTTAGTCCAAAATTTTTCGAAAAATCAAAAATTGAAAAATTTTCAAAAATTACAAAAATATTTTGCATTTTTATTTGACTAAAGGTGAAATTGGTAAGAGATAGCTGAGTAAGAGTTTCCACTCCTGAGACGTATCTCAAACCTATTTCGAAAAAGTTATTTTTGTTATTTAATTTTTTGATTATTTAATTATGAATTCTCCTTAAAACGGACTAAAATGGATCTTCATATGCTCAGTTGACAGATATTACCAACATGCATAGTAACATACGAACATGAGCTATAAATGAAAAGTTTGTAATATTCAGTGCTCTAGTTTAATTGAAGGAAACATCTCAAAAAGCAATGGAGTAAAAAAAATAAAAAAAACATCTGAGATCCGAGTTATTAAGTCTGTAAGGGTGTTTTAACACCTAGTGCCCTAAAGCCAACTGGTTTGGGAGTCACTGGCCCAAAGCTCGTTACATGATCGAAGATGCTGCAAAAATATATATATCTGAAGTCTGAGTGATTAAGTCCGTAGGGGTTTCTTAACACCTGGTGCCCTAAAGCCAACTGGTTTGGGAGTCACCGACCCAACACTCGCTACATAGACGGAAGATATTGTATATAAATAAAAAATAGAAAAAAATCAAGGAAAAAATCAGAAAATCTGAAAAATTATTCCATTGCTGCAAAAAGGTGTGAAATCTGATAGAACTTTAGGACAAAAATATTACTCTCTTATCAACTGCACTTATGACTGTTGTGGGCAAAAATGAGTTGATTAATATTTTGTTGGTTGTGTATATGGAGAATGGTAAATATAATAGGAGAATTTACTTATTCGGTAATTTAGAAAGAAACAAAACAACTAATAACTTGGAGTAGAAATTTTCACCTGATTAGTCACTAACTTCTTTATTCTCTTTCGCTTGTCTTTTTGCTTTTATGTGCATTAGTTTTACTACCTTTTTACTTTTGAAAAATTTTTGTGGGTATCATTGTTGTAAACCCTCACGAGACTACAACTCGTCCACTAGGGACACCTAGGGGTTTAAAGGCTTGTTGCATACGCTAAATGCAACCGTGGATCCCTACGAAAGGGCTTAGTTAATTAATTTATGTTATTTTATGTTTTGCTCGAGGACTAGCAAAATGTTAGGTTTGGGGGTGTGATGAGTGGTAAATCTATCACTATTTCCCACTCATTTAACCTAATATTTTGTATAGTTTCTTGATTTTTGTGAATATTTTGATGTGTTTTGTGTTATTTTGTAGATAAATAAAGTTTCAGGACATTCTGGAGGTGATTTGGGCCAAAACAGTGAAAATTGGACAAAAATGGAATTTTTGTAAATTGTCCGCGTCGCGACGTCTAACATGCGCCGAACAGTGCTAACGTGCGCCGGGTCCACATATCAGAATCTGAGAAAAGTTTGACTTTGCTAAAATGCGTCGTGCCACGTGTCACCATCACAGCCGATCTGCTAACATGCGCCGTGCCACGTGTCAGCATCCTACGGTGCCGACAGTCATCATCGCCACGTGTGCCACATGGCATCCTACGTATCTCCATGTCATCAGCCACGTCAGCAAGTCAACAAGTCAACATTGCCACGTGTCGTGCCATATCATCATCAGCCAATCAGGAAGTGCCACGTGTCGCAATCCTGCGGTGCCGACAGTCTCTTTCCCACGTGTCGCCACGTCACCGCCATGTCAGCATCAATCATTGAGTATCTAATCCTTATCTGACACGTGGCGGATAAGAATCTCATCGACCAATCAGAAGCCGCCACGTGTCACAATAATTGAAGCCTAACCACCTCGCCACGTGTCACCTTATCAGCTTATCCAGAATCTTCAAACCGGCGAACCAGAGCGTGCCACGTCGACAAAAGCTGGCGTAGCGACAATGAGGGCCCTGGCGTCGCGACGCTGGAAGCCTACCGAGGCCTATAAACAGAATTCAGGGCACCATTCTCTCTCTTATATTCTATCTAAAGATAGAGTTTCTCTCTCTACTTTCTTTTAGTTTTTAGTTTTTTTTAGTTTTTAGTTTTGTAATTAATTTTAATTACGTTTTGTTAATATAGTAATTTACATTTTTACTTTTTACAGTTTTTACTATTTACCATGAGGAGGTAACTTCTCAGCTAGGGTGAAAGGTAATTCTTTTACTGTTACTATTTAGATTAATCTCCCTTAAAAATAATATATTCACTATTTAAAATATTGACTTAAAAAGGATACCGCCAGATTGGTCGGTTGGTAATTCATTTTAATCTGGTTAAACCTGACTAATAAAGGATACCGCCAGATTGGTCGGTTGATAATTTAATTTTGGTTCCGCCTTTATGGCTGGTTGGATTTAATTTGACTTAATCAGGTTACCTCCTTTATGGCTGGTTGGAAAAAGAATCACAAGTTTATATATTATTTTATGGGAGATATCTAAATTATCGTAGTAGTAAAAGTAATTCCTTTTACCTTATCATTTTATTTTATTGTAATTTACTTTTAAGTATTTACTTTACCGCATTTTTATTTTATGTCTTTTATTTTCAAGTTTTTACTAACCCTAGTTATGTGTTGTAACTAAATTAGTTATCTGGGGTTGTGATGACTTTTAATATCACCGTTTTATAAGGGGTTAGATTATAGTTTGGTGGATAATATAAAGTTTATTTATTGAGTCTTAAACTTAATGCTTTTTCATTAACTGGCCATTAATAAAATTGATCTGGTAAATCTAAAATGAACTAGACATAGGGATTTTAGGTTTCAGCCTTAGACTCAATAGCCCACGATCTTCCTTGAGGATAGATAACCCTTTAATAGATTTCCTTACAGGATAGGAATATACATGTCGGGCGGGGGTAGCCATAATTGGAACTTAAACTTAATGAATCCAGATAATTTGGTTGACATAGACATATTGTTCAATTGGGTAAACTGGGTATTTGTGTCTGACCATCGACAGAGGCTTACACCATAATTTAGTGTTCCAGGTTAATAAATCAATATATTACCCAAATTTAAGATAACCACTTCATCTTTAAAATGATATTGGAAGAAATCACAACCCTAGATAGTTTTTAATATTGAATTTTCTTAAAACCTATTTTCGACAATTTTATTTACTTGTTTTTAAATTTAGAATCGTCATCATTTCAAATCAATCAATCAACTTGTTAGATATTAGTAATCATTTGACCTCATAAAATTAATAGATTAGATATTAAGTCCTCGTGGGATCGATATTTTTATACTACTTGAACGATACGTGCGCTTGCGTTATACGTGTGTGTTTACGCCGGTCAGCCACTTTGCAATTTCATAGTGAGGATATTTCCGAAGTAAATCCTTGAATCTTTCCCAAGCTTCACAGATGGATTCTGAATCTTGTTGCATAAAGGATGTAATGTCATTCCTCAACTTTACAGTTTGGCTGTGGTGGAAAGTACTTTGCAAGGAATTGGTGGCTAGAGTGTTCCAAGTTGTGATGGAACCTGCTGGTAGAGAATGTAGCCAAGCTTTGGCTCTGTCTTTCAAGGAATATGGAAAAACTCACAGTCTCATTACTTCTTCAGCAGCTCGGTTGTAATTGAAAGTGCCGCAAACTTCCAGGAAGTTGCTGATGTGGGCATTAGGATCTTCAGTTGCATTCCCCCAAAACTGAACTGAATGCTGTGTCATTTGAATGCATGTTTTAATGTCACACGCATTTGCTAGTAAGGGAGGAAGTACAATACAGGAAATGAAGTCGTCAACCACCGGAATGGTTCTGTCTCGAATGAGAATTGGTGGTGCAACCTCCAAAGGTTCAGGTTCCATGTTGACTAATGCTTCTTGGCCTTCTCGCCTTTCCCTTCTCAACTGTCTTATGGTTATTTTAATCTATGGGTCAAGCGGACAAATTTCAAAGCTTCTAGTTTGTCTCATGTAGTGTCTGAGAACTTGAAACACAAGAAAATAGAAATAATAAGTAAAAAAAGAAAAAAAATTAGACACAAGTAACATATCTAACTCCAAAATTAATAGTGAAAGATAAATAAGTCCTCGGAAACGGAGCCAAAAACTTGACCGGTATAATCACACACGTATAACGCAAGGGCACGTATCGTTCATGTAGTATAAAAGTATCGATCCCACAATGACTTAAAACCTTTTGTTATTAATTTATGAAGTCAAATTTTTACGAGTATCTAATGGATTGGTTATTTGATTGGATAATGACTTTAAACTTAAAACAAGTAAATTAAATTGCTTGAAAGTAGATTTAGGAAAATTCAATTTTATAAAACTATCCAGGGTTTTGAATCTTTCCAATATCATTTTTAAAGATGAAGGTTATCTTACGGTTGTGTAATATATCGATTTATTAACCTGGAACACGAAATTATGTAAAAGCCTCTTCCGATGGTCAGATACAAATACCCAGTGTAACCCGATTAATCATATTCCTATATCAATTAAGTTATCTGAATTCATTAAGATTAAGTTCCAATTATGGCTACCCCGCCCGACAAGTATATTCCTATCCTATAAGGAAATCTATTAAAAGGTTATCTATCCTCAAGGAAGATCGTAGGCTATTAAGTCTAAGGTCTTAAACCTAAAATCTCTTTTCCAAGTTCATTTTAAGTTTACCGAATCAATCTTATTAATGACCAGTTAACAAGACGCATTAAGACTAAGGCTCAATAAATAAACTTTTATATTACCCAAACCGTAATTTAACCCCTTATAAACCGATGATATTGGACTTCATCACAACCCCAGATAACTGACTTAGTTACGACACATATTTAGGAGTAGTAAAAACTTAAATAAAATGAAAGACATAAAATAAATTGTTGAAAATTAAATAATGAAAAGTAAATGATGGAAAGTAAATGCTGAAAAGTAAATACTAAAAATTAAATGCTGAAAAATAAAAGCTAGAAAGTAAATGCCAAAAAGTAAATGTCGGAAGATAAATAAAGTAAAAGTATAATAAAAGAAAATGCTAAGGTAAAAATGATCTATTTTTATTACTTCTATTTTAGATATCTCCATTAATATAATATATTAATTTTTCATGATAATTACCAACCAGCCATATAGTCGATATCCAGATTAAGTCAAATTAATAATTAATTACCAACCGACCAATCAGGCGGTATCCAATTTAGTCAGGTTAAAACCAATTTAAATAATTACCAACCGATCAATATGACGGTATCCTCGTTAAGTCAGGTTTTAACTAGTTTATATATTATAATTATGGGAGATTAATCTAAATATTAGTAATAAAAGTTTTACCTTTTACCCCAGCAAGGGGGAGTTACCTCCTCATTACTGAAAAGTAAATTGCTGAAAAGTAAAGAAAATAAAGTACTGTGCGTAAAAGTAAATTGCAGAAAGTAAAGACTGAAAAGTAAAGAAAAGAAAGTGCAAAAGCGGAAATTAATTACTGAAAGCTGTAAATAAACAAGCAATATACAATCTTCCTAGTATTCTTAAGAAATTACATAGAAGAATGTATGAATTTACAAATGAAATGACTTAGTATTTATAGGCAAAATTTTGCCTCCACCAATTCCTCCACTAATTGCTATCATGTTTGGTGGAAGTTTGACTATTTTTATTTTTTATTTATTTTATTTATTTTTTTACTTTGAAAATGACTTTAATAATTACGCATAACACACTTACGGATGTTTCATCATTTTCGGTCATGCACACTTCAGAATTCGAAATTATTTTGTTCTTCAAAGTTGTAGATCTTTGAGTATTCTTTAATTTCGAACTTGAATCAGCTCAATCCGATATCAGAGTAAAGAGTTATGCCCAAAATACGAAAATTATGCAAAATTGGAATTTTCAAAACTGTACTTCGTTAGAACGCCCTTTCAAGTTTCCAATCTCCAAAATTAATATGTCATGTCCAATTTTTGCCCTTATTTGACCCACATTTCGTCCTAAATGATTCCATTGAGTCCCAATATTATTTTATCTGCAAACTAAACTAAAACACATCAAAATGTTCATCAAACCCGAGAAATTAAACAAAATATTAAGTAAAATGGGCGATAAATATTGATATATTTTCCGCTCATCAATACCATAACCAACATATTATTACCCCTTTTAGTAATTGCAAAATTATTAGTTTTGTAGAAAAGAGCTCGTAGGATTAATCTTAGCATCTCATACGTGTGCGTTACTCTTTAATACACCAATTGGGGTGACAAAAATGAGAAAACAAAGGTGCATGATTCAATTCAAAGTGAGACAGATGCTCACACCCAATAATTTAGAACACCACTGAAGCTCCTAAGCATGGCATATTTACTGGTGCTGCGTGCTGGAATTAATGGAGAAAAATGAACATCTGAATACCATTTTACATAAATAATAATTTTCCATCAAGTTTTACATGACTGAAAAAATGGATAACATGTGTGTTTGAAATTCATTAACCTAACTCAACTCAAAAGTTAATTTGAGAGTAAAGGATTTTCCAATATTTATATTTTAAGTTTATTAATTTATTTTAGTCGGTGTTGTATATTTTTCTTAACACTCCCCTCACATGCAGATGGTCTTTTGCTTCAACTATATCACATGAGTAAATAGTATAAATCCACCCGTACATGAATTTGGTTACTGTAAGTTCCATTTTTATTGGCAATGTCCGTGACAAAACAAGTTCAATTGAGTTGTAACAAGTCTTGAAGATCTCAGAGCAATTGGACTAGTTTCTGGTAAAGCTGGAGCATTTTCGTTAGTGCTATGTTCGTTACAGCGTTCGAACGTGTGTCATTAGTGGCATGTTCTCCATTGGGTACGAACAAAATATTCCAGAGAGCAAACGTTCGTGGTACGTTCGAGGAAGCATTCGAACGAAACATTCCAAAGAGTCAGCATTTGTGGTGTGTTTGAGTAGCGTTCGAACGAGTCTTTCCAGTGGGCAAGCGTTCGTGGTGCGTTTGAGTAATCGTTCGAACGCGACTGCAATCTGAACGCATTTTTTTAACCTTTTCACTTTGAAAAACTCTAAATCTTTACCCTACCTATAAATAGAACATGTAGCCATCATCCCCAAGTATTGAAATACAAATTCTTTGAGCCAAAATCCTTCAAAGCTTTCAATCTTCTTTGATTCCACCTTGAAGACTTCTTTCATTTTATTCTCTTATTTGTTAATGGTGTGAATCCTTCTTTGATAAACCTTCAACATAACATAACCCAAAATTCATATTCATTCAGAGTTCTTTAGGAGGAAGGTTGGTAGTCGGAGTTCCGGCGTTCAGAGTTGCGGAGACAATCCGCTCAGAGACTTCAGAGGTTCTGTAGAAACTGTAGGTTACGGGCTTGAGGAGTTCCTTGTGTTCTTGCAGTCTATAGGTACTTGAGACGGTGGAGTCGCCACAATAGGTCTTGACCATCACTGTAAGTTTTTCTCTATATAGTGGATTGAGCTGGTAGCCGAGATACCCGTAGTGGCTTTTTACTTGCATGAGTTTTCCACTTCGTCACCAAAATTATTGTGTGGATTTTATGTGATTGATTTATTCTTCGTAATTTATTTTGTTTGTTTATACTGTGGTTTCTTTTTGAGAATCCATAGGCACATTAATTATGACTTGTCTTGATTAATTGTGATTAATTCCGTATAAGGTCAGAACCTAGGGTAATCACGATCTTTTAATTGGTATGAGAGACTGAACTCGATCCTTGACCCATTTACTATGGATCGTAGTCAACCTTAAATTATCCGCCATTTTTTGATGGCACTGAATATTTACATTGGAAGGTTCACATGAGAGCGTTCCTTAAATCCTTAAATGAGAGGGTCTGGATGACAGTAGAATATGGATGTAACCTCCCGTGATTATAATTGATGGGGTCTCTTCCCCTAAAGATAAATTGACCTGGTCCAAAGATGATTTTGACGCTAGCAATAGGAACAACAAGACAATTAATGCCATATATGGTGCTGTGTGCGCAGCTGAATTCAAGAGAATCTCTATGTGTGAGATAGCCAATGATGCTTGGGACATCCTGCAGACTGTGCATGAGGGCACACTGTCTGTTAAAAATAATAGACTTCAGGATCTTGCTACTAGGTTTGAGGTCACCCAGATAAAAATGATGAGACCTTAGATGATTTCTACGCTGAGATTAACGATGTTGTTAACTCAAGTTTTAACCTAGGTGAGACTATCCCTATCAGTAAGATAGTTAGGAAGATCCTTAGATCCCTGGCTAATAAGTTTCTAGCGAAGATTACTGCCAACGAGGAAAGTAATGACCTCATCAGCTTAAATTAGATGACCTCGTACCTCGTAGGAAACCTGCAGATTTATGAGAAGAAACTTCCTGGGTATAAAAAGCCAAAAACTATAGCGATGAAGATCGCGAATGAAGTTGTGCATGATCCATTTAGTGATGATGATGATGTTAAGGTTGGTGCTCAGAGTACCAATCTGGATCGTATTTATGTCCGATTCATAAATACGAGCAATTCTATTTTCCGTAATATTACTACTTTTATGGTAGAACCCTTGTCTTTTATACACTTATTCGATCTGATTACGATTAGATATCTGATTACAATTAGATCGAAACTAAATCTGGTTTAGTGATACGTGTATATTAGACAAAGACCCTAGGATTTACAGTATAGTGCGCAGTTACAACGTAGTTTGTAATTGACATTGGGAAGCACATTATTAGTTGTATATCCTTAAATAAAGTTTCTGGTCAAGATTTACTAACATGGGTCAGTTAGTAAAATCCGCTGAGACTAGTACATGTCGTATATCGTGACTTGGTCCGATGGTTTATCCCAGTGAACCATGAGTCTCGGGAGACTCGTATAAACATGTAGGTGTTTATTTGATAAGACACTAAACGACTCACTGGAGATTTCCTAGTAGATGGTACACCAACGTCAATAGGAATCTTCACGAGTTGAGCGAGCATATTGGTCCTTCGACTTGAGATACCACAGTGGGATATATGAGTTATCATCCACACTTTGATGGCAGTCATATCACTGATCTATTCATGATCAGACCTCCGCCTGTTCGTTGGGTGTGGATTGATGCTCATGATATCCAGTGCGTATCAAGACATGATCCGTCAGTCATGTGTACATGGCATAGACATCCTCACGTTTTTTACGATCTTGTAAATCCATGGCTGTGGTATAACTTCGGAAATCAGTTCCGAGTGTTATTTAGAGATCGTAAATTGAAAGTCGATTGTATTATACCAAACAGATTTGACATTTTCATCTATATCTCAGGTATAATACGGATAGCTTGTGACGGAGGGATTATACTTATGCAATGACCTCGGCTTGCATAGTTTAGCGAGATTATCTGTGGTCGTCATAATCCATGAGTGGGTGGATTATGGACACGAAATTGGATTTCGTGACGGATAAACCTAAACTTAGAGAGTCCCACAATATGAAGTGTAATCGTTGAGCACTTGGGCAACTCGATAGGAATAATACAGATTATTCATAATACTTCACCGGATTAAGTGAGTTAATTCGAATCGTTTAATTGGTTAAACGAAAAACATGCATTAGGGGATTTTATCCGATCGTAATTTCTGTGTATTTGTATTTGATACATAATACGATTAGATACACATTAATTATTCGTCAAACGAGATTTTGACACATGCCATAAATATATGTACTTGTTATTTAATGTAAATAAAAAGACATATATGAATGTTATTTAATTATTTAGTTATTTAATTGTTAAATAATTAAATAAAAAAATTAAATATCTTATCCATTTGTCATAATTAGTATGATAAATGGTGATATATAATTGGAACAAATGGCATGCATTAATTAAACTTAGTGTGTACAATTTTGAATGGACTATATAAAGTTTAATTTATATTTAATTAGATTAAAATTGGCAAAAATGGACAAAAATACCCCTTGTGTCGGTCACATATATTTAATAGAGGGAAATTATTTTCTTCATCACTTAACCCATCTACCATGGTTGTGAGTCTATAAGGAAATTGGGTTCCATATTTGCTTGATGTTTCAAGTGAAGAAAAGAAGAAAATCCAAGAAAAAAACTTATGAAACAAGGATTAAAGGTAATTTTTTAACACCCTAAGCTTATAAATTTTGTTTCTAGTTTCTTGTTGATCTTATGAGATCCTAGGGTTTCTTATTTTCATGAAAAATTGGGGCTTTGTGGTCTGGTGGATGAATGGGAAGAGATTGAAGCATGTGTGAAATGTATTGGAATGAATTATTGTAATTAGTTTCCAATTTAATCATTAGATGATGAGTTTCTATTCTAGAGTGTTATGACCACTCTTGTGATACCTAGAATTTTTCTTGGGTTGTTCATATGTGGTGACTTTAGTTGGTGTCTTGATTAATTAGATTAATCTTGAAAATTTGGATTTAAAGCATGAAAAATGGGTATTTTTTGTTCAGGATCAGATCTGGAAAATTCAGTACATATGTTGATATATTTGATGTTATATTAATGTATTGGATATGTTTTGGGAGTTGGAACAATTGCCGGAAATTATTTCCAAGTTGAAATAAGCGAAAACGGCCAAAAACGGCGTTACTGGGTGACTTCTGAGTCAACCGAGTGACGACTGCCCAAACAGTGCATCTGTCACTGTTTGGGCAGCCCATGAACTGCCCTGACACTATTGGGGCTAACCTGGGCAGTCCCCATAAGTTTTTGGTGGTTGGTTCGGTCAAAAACGCGTTTTACGTCATTTTGCGGAAAAACGGTTTTCGTAAAAGTTTCGCGACGTTTTAACCTTATTTATATTGATATTTGATATTGAATAAATAGTTTTAGGTGAAATATGAATAAATTATTCATATTAGATATTGAATAATTTATTCGGTAATTTGAAAAAGTTTTAAATTATGATTTTGTCCGAACCGCGCTTCCGCTGCGCCCCATCGCCCAAAACCCTAACAGATGATACCCTAACGGATCATGATTTGACCATGTTTGCAAAGAGGTTTAAGAAATTTCTTAACCTTAAGAATAATAGCAGTAGCAGTAATAGGGATATGAAAGATAGGCCTAGAGAGAGTAGGCATAGCTGGAGAGAGCCCAGAGATGATAAAGATAGTAGATCCCGTAGCATCTAGTGCCATGAATGTGAAAGATATGGGCACATTAGACCTGAGTGTCCCACATACCTTAAGGCTAAATATAAGAAAGTCATGACAGCCTCTCTTAGTGATTCAGAAGGTGGCTATACTTCTGATAAATCTCCTAAATACAAGATCAATTTTATGGCCTTTACTGCTAGGTGTGTAGACGCTGGTTTTCGCCCGAGGTCCACAATCGAGAATTTGTAGTTGGGGGCGCTAGCGATCCTGCAAAACAAGAGTAAAATGAGCGGGAGTTCTGCCCACCGGTGTGTGGGGTGCCGGGGGCACTCCGACGCTCAAGTCAGTGAAGGTACCAAGGAGTTAGAATGTGGGAAGTCAAAGGTTGGATACTACCTTGAGCTTCGTAGGGTGCCGTGAGGGCGGGCGCGTCAGTCAGATGTGTGATGAGCTTGAGGAGAGAGTAGTATTGAGCTGTGAGTATGAGAGCTAGAAGTTCCATCCCCCCGTTCTTCTGACCCTCTTCTCTTATATACACGCCTTTGTGTGCATTACTGCTCTTTGATTGCTTGTCCGTTGGGCGTCGATAACGGTTGACTTCATGAGGGGGGTTTTATTGTGTTTTGCCCGTTGTAGGCTGGCAACTGTTGAGTTTATGAATGATGTTTTATGAACTTAGACGTTACGTGGGCTGGCCTCTGGATGGTCCTTCGGTTACGGGTGTTGATGCTCATCGGGCCTGGGCCGACATTATGTCTTTTGGGGTTTGATAAGGAGGCTTCAGGGATGCGACCAGTATTGGGTCTAAAGTAAAATGACGAAACTACCCCTGGACCAAATTTGGCCCAAACAGTTTGTCCCCTACTCTCCAAGTCAAGAGTCATTGGCTTGGAGAGTACTTGACGCATGTGTCACCTGGGACGAGGCCATATTATGTAGTTGTACTCGAGCGTTGACGCTACCTACTAATTGAACCAAACGAATGTCAAGTTATCAATTTGAGTCTACAAGAGCCATTGGGGAAGTACCGAATCGTTTGGACCCGATGAAGGTCAGTATATCAGTTATACGACATGTGCCCTCCATGTCTACAAATTGACTCGAAATGAGTCTATGGGGGATGTCCCTGGTCGACTGGACTTGATGAGTCCAGGAGGATATGAGTCATACGACATGTGTAATCCATGTCTACAAGTTGACTCGAAATGAGTCCGTGGGGATGTCCCCGATCGACTGGACTTGATGAGTCCAGGAAGATATAAGTCATACGACATGTCTAATCCATGTCTATAACTTGACTCGACATGAGTCAATGGGGGATGTCCCCGGTCGACTGGACTTGATGAGGCCAGGAAGATATAAGTCACACAACATGTAATCCATGTCTACAATTTGACTCGACGTGAGTCTATGAGGGATGTCCCCGGTCGACTGGACTTGATGAGGCCAGGATATAATTCGTATACGACATGTCTAATCCATGGCTTCAACTTGACTCGACGTGAGTCTATGGGGGATGTCCCCGGTCGACTGGACTTGATGAGGCCAGGAAGATATAAGTCACATGACATGTGATCCATGTCTAAAACTTGACTCGACATGAGTCAATGGGGGATGTCCCCGGTCGACTGGACTTGATGAGGCCAGGAAGATGTAAGTCATACGACATGTGTAATCCATGTCTACAATTTGACTCGAAATGAGTCCGTGGGGATGTCCCCGATCGACTGGACTTGATGAGTCCAGGAAGATATAAGTCATACGACATGTCTAATCCATGGCTATAACTTGACTCGACATGAGTCAATGGGGGATGTCCCCGGTCGACTGGACTTGATGAGGGCAGGAAGATGTAAGTCATACGACATGTGTAATCCATGTCTACAAGTTGACTCGAAATGAGTCCGTGGGGATGTCCCCGATCGACTGGACTTGATGAGTCCAGGAAGATATAAGTCATACGACATGTCTAATCCATGTCTATAACTTGACTCGACATGAGTCAATGGAGGTTGTCCCCGGTCGACTGAACCAGATGATGGTTCAAAAGACTTTTCATTCTACCTGCTCACGAGAATACTACTAAATGGTCATAATAAATGTCCATAGGAATCTTCATACTACCTTACTTGATAATAGTTAGTTAATTGGTCATTTCATGTCGTCTGAGGGAGAGATGTCAATTTTTCCATACATCATGGGTTGATAGCCGCTTTCCTTGTTATATGGGAATTGAACAAGATGTTTTGTCATCCCATTCACATCGAGTGGGACGATTTGATCAATAGGGAACCCTTGAGTGCGTTGAGTATAATGGCACAACTCATTGATGCCAGCTTACATCCTGTCGAATGAGAACTTGGGAATATGTATTGCTAGTGTCGAACGGAGCTTCTGCCAAACATTCTTTGCATCTTGTCGAATGTGGTGTTCAACCAATATTGGGCATATATGCCTGTCGTGTCAAATGGAACCTCTACCAAGTCGAGTAGGGCACTTACTCTTTGTATGTAGTTTTGTCGAACGGGCAGAATTTTATTTTTGGTCGAGGCCTTTTCTGGATTTTTTGCGTTGCAACAGGCGATGTGGGATTTCATTTGAAGGAATTGTAGGCGCTGGTGGGCCTAGGCCTCATTATGGCTTTTATTTAGGCTCGATTGGCTCGCAACTACAAGGCCCATCGGAATGCAATGGGATGGAATTCAAAAGTTTCGATCTGCAACCCGTGATCCTTTAAGTGATCGTATATTGACGCTTTTGTTTGTGATTTTTTTTTTTTTTTTTTAACTGGTGAACCATGAGGGTCAGTTTGCCATCTGTAGAAGGCTCAATGTTGTTGGGTAGTGTCGTGCCTCACCCATCAGGTTTGCGAATTGCCTTTGTTGATGTGGTGGCTGAATCATCTCACTCATCCAAGCAGGCAAAAGGATTTAAGTAAGCCAACGACAAATCCATTCCAACGTAGACTTCTCTTTATTTCAACTTTTGGCTTCTTTTGAGGTCTCTTTGTCGAATGGTTGATGAATAATATCTTTAGTGGTGGGTCTCTTGTAATTGCATTGACTACGTCTTTTTGCTCTGCGTTTCAGTGGGCCTCTCTCTTTCAGGCATCATTCTTGCCCAGCTTGTAGTCTCGCTCAGGGTGGCATCTCGGGGTACTCGCCAGCAATCTCCTCCAAAGGCGCCTAAGACTCAGAAACCGAGCAAAATAGCTTGATAAAACCAAGAGGTTCCAAGACCAAAAATCAAAGCTACAAAAGCCCATACGGTGGCTGTCGTCGTCGTCCGGCCTATTGAAAATATATGATAATCGCTGCCTCCTCTCAATCACTGTCCTTGCTGCCGTTGATGGCGCATTGATTGTTAAGAGATCACGAAGCCAATGGCAAGGAACAGTCTGATTTTCCCACTATTTGCGAGTCATGTTTTGGAGAGAATTCCTATGTTCGAATGCCAATTGAAATATGGATCGCCAGTTCAAGTTTGAGAGACTGCTTTGATTATCAATTCCAATGACGCCATCCCAAAGAGCGATGTGAACAGGGATTACTTTGCCGAAAAAACATGATCCCAGGGCCAGAGCTGGTATATATTATGAATCTTCGTATGAGAGGTTTTGACCATACGACACTATCATGAAGCTTAAGAGAACGCAGCCTTACTATAAAGGAAACAAAGCCATAGCAACCAAAAACCATGCTGGTTCAACTGGGCTGACTGGGAGAGCAGGGGCATGGGCGAGTGGGCCTGTTGACGAACATGAGACCCCAAGCTGCAAATTCAAGTGGGCATAATTCTTCAAGTGGTGTTAGTGCGCCTTTGGCGTGTGGGACTTGGCTTGTTTCTTTTAGTGTGCCTGTCGACTCGACCGTGGAGAAGCCAACCTGCGTCTTATATGCCTGATACATGGCCAATTTTTCTCTATCTTTCGTAGGATCGGTCCACACACCGTGCAAGAAGTCGACTGGCGTTGTGTAGTGGTAACTATCAAGTAATGGCAAGTTTTTAAAACCTTTGAAATTGAGACCATCCGCAGATGAAGCAACATTAATTAATCCAGTTCACTTCTTCTTCGCTGCAGACTTGATGACCTCGACACCAGTTGGATCCTTCTTTTCGACACTTTTGATGACTCCGACAGCAACAGTCGGCATCACCGTTCTTCAAGAATCTGGGCTCCTCCTCAAGCTCCTTACCAGACCGTTTCCTATCTGACCAATGTGGTTCGTGATGATGACTTGTGAGGTGAAGTTTGCAGCCTCCTTTTCAAGATGATCCTTGGAGTTGGAAGCTTTAAAACCACGTTTGAGATCTTTAATAGTGAAATTCTTCACGTTGAATCCGACATATCACCTGATGTATCTCAACAGACTTATCTTCTAACTCCAGATGGGTCAATTGTCACAACCATACCAGCCTTAATGAAACCGGTCTCTACACGACCCACTGGAACAGTCCCAATACTTCCAATCTTGTACACATCCTGAAGTGGTAGAGAGAGGGGCTTATCTGAGGGCATCTTTGGCAAATTGATCGTAATGGGGATAAGAAATTTGGATTCTGACTCCCACGCGTAGAATCAAATGGGGCCTGCCAGCTGCTTGAGAAAATGCCACAAAGACTTTTTTTTCTTTTTTTTTTGGCAAATCTGAAAATGAATCTGACACACTGATTCTTCGAGCTTTCACCACCTCACTCCAATCTTACATCCTGCTGCTGGCCTTTATTAGTGAAGACATAAGTCCACTAAATGAGCCTTCCATAACAGGAGAGGCACCACGCTGAAGCCAATTTGTGTTGGCTACCACAAGCTCGGGCTGCATTGAATAATTAGATACATTCTGACAGCCGACTCTTCTTTTTCTACAGAAGAAACTTGATTTATGGAATCCTCTTGCCTTGCTTCTTGTTGCTGAAGTCATAGATTAGGCGATTGTCGCTGCCTTCGAAGTTCTGGAATTCCACCGTGAATTGACTGGTCCTGCAATGTTCTTTAGATTCATGGGTGATGGTCAGCTAATTGGACGTACCAAGGTTGTTTGTCGCGTGAGCCTATCGTCGCATGGGTAATGGGTTTGGTGGTAGGCATTGTCATCGAATGGGTTCGTGGGGCAATTTCACAATGGATCTTCACAAGTATTAATTTGGAGCATCCTCATCGAGTCGAGTCTACATCCTTACACTGTCGAGTGGGATAGTATCCTCATGATGTGTCTTCATTTGAAAGATATTCCTTGAGTCGAGACTAAATCCTCGTAGTGCCGGGTGGAATGTCAACTTGTTGTATCTTCATCTATAGCATCCTTCTTAAGCCGAGGCTACATTATTGTAGTGTCGAATGATGTTTCTGCTTCTAAGTAGTAGTTTTTCCTTGTCGAGTGGGATGGACCCTCAACCATCTAGTTAGGACTTCTTCCATCTCATGTCAGATAAGATCTTGAACAAGTGACAAGCCTCACATGTGGAGTGTCGAATGGAATCTCAAGTAAGTGACAAGTAATATAGATAGTAATGTCAATTGGGACATCCTCAACAACATACTGATGTCGAAAGGGAGATCCTTAGCAAGTCCTATGTCTGACATTGGAAATGTCGACTGTGTCATCCATAACAACTACCTAGTTTTAAATTATAGTGTCGACTGGGACACCCATAACTAGTTTCATACTATATCACCAATTTAAAGTCTAATGCCTTACTAAAGTTGACTGAGAGATTCTTAACTAGTGCAAGCCATACCTAGTGATGTTGTCCGGGATGTCCTTGCTATATCTTCATTCTGGCACTGTCGACTGGTACAATCTCCTTAATTGGTCAAGAGATATGGCGTTTGCTCGTTGCGTGACGCCATACGAGTAGGGGTGTTTGGAAAGGTTGTAGATGGAGAAATCTTTGCTATGAATCGCTAGGGCCCCACGGTGGGCGCCAAATTGTAGACGCTGGTTTTCGCCCGAGGTCCACAATCGAGAATTTATAGTTGGGGGCGCTAGCGATCCTGCAAAACAAGAGTAAAATGAGCGGGAGTTCTGCCCACCGGTGTGGTGGGTGCCGGGGGCACTCCGACGCTCAAGTCAGTGAAGGTACCAAGGAGTTAGAATGTGGGAAGTCAAAGGTTTGATACTACCTTGAGCTTCGTAGGGTGCCGTGAGGGCGGTCAGTCAGAGGTGTGATGAGCTTGAGGAGAGAGTAGTATTGAGCTGTGAGTATGAGAGCTAGAAGTTCCATCCCCCCGTTCTTCTGGACCCTCTTCTCTTATATACACGCCTTTGTGTGCATTTACTGCTCTTTGATTGCTTGTCCGTTGGGCGTCGATAACGGTTGACTTCATGAGGGGGGTTTTATTGTGTTTTGCCCGTTGTAGGCTGGCAACTGTTGAGTTTATGAATGATGTTTTATGAACTTAGACGTTACGTGGGCTGGCCTCTGGATGGTCCTTCGGTTACGGGTGTTGATGCTCATCGGGCCTGGGCCGACCTATTGTCTTTTGGGGTTTGATAAGGCGCTTCAGGGATGCGACCAGTATTGGGTCTAAAGTAAAATGACGAAACTACCCCTGGACCAAATTTGGCCCAAACAGTGTGGTCTGATGACAGGGAGAATGAAGTTAATAATGACGATTCAGAAGTCTCTCTCGATGAGTCTGTAGATAAGGATAGTCTTCAGATATCTTATGCTGAACTATTTAATGAGAGTTTAGCTATTAAGAAGACTAATATAGAGGTCAATAAGAGGCTGAAACTAGTAGAGCTAGATAAGAATGAAGCTCAAGCCAAATTTGAGCAAAGCTTCTTGATGGTAGATGACCTGGAGAAGATGAATAGAGGCCTAGTTTATAGGGTCCAAATTTTAGAGGCCAATCTTGAAAATGCTAGAACCCAGTTGTCTGCATTTTCCAGTGGGAATAGAAAACTAGACTGCATGCTAGGTATTTGTGTTGAGTCTAATTGCAACAAGGCGTCATCGTCTAAAGTTGTGCCTAACCCTCATAAACATGACTTAGGTAAGAAGCTTGCTAAGTGTAGTCATGTGATTCCTCCTTTTATTCCTCATCATGTGTCCCAACCTCGATCTATAGGTGTTGTGGGTAAATCTTGCACTCATCCGAGGTTTGTGCTTGTGAGCCATCACTTTGGCAAGACATTAGACCTAAATGCTTCATGTTGCACAAACAAGAGAAGAGGCCTAGGAGTGTGTCACCTAAATTTGACTCTTCAAATCTAGTGTCTCAAGTTTCTGCACTAACCAAACAAGCTAAATTCCATAGTGAGAAACTTGCTGTGTTGACTAGGAACTCTCAAGTGGAAGAGATTCCTAAAAAAATTTGGGTGAGGAAGCAAGATATCTTTAGTGCACTTCGGTGTAACTCTTCCTAGAAGTTGAATTTGTTTTCCCATTGCATGTGTGTATGCATGTGTTTTATATTTTTGCACGTTTATTTTCTTTTCACTGCATATGGGTGTGTGTGTTTTGTTTTTGGTATATATTCCTAGGTATATATGATGAAAATTCAGACTTAAATTTCATAGCCGATTCTGAATGGACGGTAGTATGATCTGCACTCGGGATACAACTCCACGTACCATTGGATATTTTCAAGCCATGTTGTGTCTTTACTTTTTTTTGTGCGTGTTAAAACTGAAGGATCAAAAAATATATATATAAATTGCAAAAGACCAAAAATATTTTTGTGGCTTGTTCGAGCATGAATAGCATATTGCATGTGATCCTGGTATGTAGGATATATGGTTATGCATGTATAATATGTTTTTATTTTTCTTGATGCTCTATATGCATGAGTGTGTGCGATAAAAACTCTTGGTATATCTTGTGTTTGCACCTCACATACACGATTTTATTTTGTCAAAGCTTGGTCGCATGTATGAGTTTTTGGACTAGCAATCTAATTTATACCATACTTTGTTCACTAAATAGTGTGACATTTGACTAGATGATCTTGTTATCCCCTTGTAAAAGCAAAAAGAAATAAAAAAGGGAATTTTACATGAGACTCAAGTGCAAAAAAGCCAATGGAGCTAAATTCAAAAGATAAGGGCAAAAACCTTACACTCGAAAGAGTTATTATTTATGAGCTCATGATAGTCGTGGGGAAAATATCATAGTATGCAACCAATGTTGCTTATTTTCATGTCATAGTGGTGTTGGGTTTGAACATCTATCTTTGTGGACTTGGTTTGTTAAGAGATACATTTATTTGGCTGTGTCCAGCTCATAAAATAAGGTCTTAAGTCTTGATTCATTGTGCACTTATTTTTTCACGCAAGTGCTTGTTATGCTTTGGTGTTTATGTCATATGCATAAGTGTTGTATTTAGCCAAATCTAAAGTGATGCATGTTATTCCATGTCATAAACAGCTGAATACTGACTGCGTATTATTATATTTGCTTGAAGTGTTATTTCAGTCAGTTTTTGATAAAAATTGTTTTTACCTTATTGTGTGTCTATGTATGCTTCAAGTTTTTGCATACATTTTTCTTTGTATATCTATGAGTGTTTACTTCCCGTTTATTTTAAGCTAACTATGTGAGCCTGTTAGTGAGAGGGAGTAAGTTTTGTTTTTTGTTTGGTTATACTCTTGCATGAGTTACCTCATGTTGTTTTTCCTGGTATCTTCATCCTTTGTCATTTCGTGACAAAAATGGGGAGAGTAGTTTAATGGAGAGTAGTAGCGTAGAATATCCATTTGATATATCCGTTTTAAGGAGATTTAAGATTAAGGGGGATAATGATATCTACTTGTACATACACGAGTTTTATACCTGCTTAATTTTATTCTTAATTATCCCAATGTTTTCCACGGTATATTGTTGTTTGTGGATGTTTCAGGTAAGCAGGTTTGTTGCTGAGGTGGCATTATTTTGAAGACTACTTGGTTAGATGCTAAATCGAGTCTTAATGTAATATGTCACTGTTTTGATGGTTAACAGTTGGCTATTTTTCTTTTTGGGTCTATTATCGTAGTCTTTGTATTAGGTAGTGTTTTGTCACGGAATGCCAAATGGGGAGATAGTTTAATTTTTATTGGCAATGTCCGTGAAAAAAAAAGTTCAATTGAGTTGTAATAAGTATTGAAGATATTGAAGCAATTGGACTGGTTTCTGGTAAAGCTGGATCATTTTCGTTAGTGTTGCGTTCGTTGCAGCGTTCGAATGTGTGGCGTTAGTGGCACGTTCTCCATTGGGTTCGAACAAAATATTCCAGAGAGCAAATATTCGCGGTATGTTCGAGAAAGCGTTCGAATGAAACATTCCAGAGAGCTAGCATTCGTGGTGCGCTCGAGTAGCGTTCGAACGAGTCTTTCCAATGGGCAAGCGTGTTGGGGTTTTGGCACGGGCGCAGCGGAAGCTCGCCGTTCGAGTGAAATCGTAATTTTAAAAACTTTTTAAATTACTGAATAAATTAGTCAATATCCAATATGAATAATTCATTCATATTTCACCTAAATATATTTATTCGATATCAAATAACGACATAAATAGTAAAGAAACATCGCGAAACTTTTACGAAAAATATTTTTCCGCAAAATGGCATAAAACACGTTTTTGACCAAACCGACCACCCAATGCACATGAGGGTTGCCCATGTCAGCCCCAACAGTACTAGGGCAGTTCATGGGTTGACCGAACAATGACCAATTCACTGTTTGGGCAGCCGTCACCCGGTTGGCTCAAAAGTCACCCGGTAACATTATTTTTCGCCGTTTTCACTTATTTTAACTCCGAAACAATTTCCGGCAATTGTTCCAACACCCAAAATACATCCAATATATTTAAAAATCATATTTTGCATCACCAAAATATCAGATTTTCCAGATCTGATATGGATGTGAAAATAGTCCATTTTTCATGCTTAAATCCAATTTTATCAAGATTAATCTAATTAATCTAACACCAATTAAGTCCCACCATCATGAAATATTTCTAGAACAATTCTAGGTTATTTTGGAGTGGCTCTATAACTCTAGAATGGCAACTAAGTTGTACAACAACAAATAAAACCCAAATTACATTAATTTAGTTCAAAATTTACTTACACATGCATCAAGCTTCTTAATCCATCATCCAATCCAAAAAACCTCAAATCAAAGTAGAAAATAATCTCTACAACCATTGCAAAAAATACAAGAACAACAAAGAAATAATTTTCTAAGTTAAAGAAATTTTAAGATTACCTTTAATCTTCTAACTTCTTCAAATTTTGTTGTTGTGTGTGGGTTTTTTATTTCTTTCTTCAATTGGGAGTTTTTGAAGGATGAAGAAGTTAGAGATTTTTTCAAGTCATCCACCACCAAAAGTGGCGTTAATGGTGGTAGTATTTTTGGTCAAAATTGTCAATTTTAATTCAATAAAAATGGCTTGGTAAAAAAGTGTGACACATGGCAAGTTATTTACCATATATTATAATTAAACAACACTTTACAGATGTATAAATTCATATATTACAATTAATATATTTTAAATAATTAAACAACACTTTACAGATGTATAAATTATAATAATAATAATTCAATTCATTAATTGAATCAATCATTACTAACTTTACAAATGTCAAGCTACCATTTGTCAATTAATGTGTATCTAATCTAATTATGTATCAAATACCAATACACATTAGAACGACCAAAAAATACCCCGGCATGTGAATTTTCGTTTACCGGTTAAACGATTCGAATTAACTAAATTAATCTGGTGAAGTATTATGAATAATTTGTATTATTCATAACGTGTTGCCCAAGTGCTCAACGAGTACACTTCATATTATGAGACTCTCTAAGTTTAGATTTATCCGTCACGAAATCCAATTTCATGTCCATAATTCACCCACTCATGAATTATGACGACCATCGATAATCTCGTTAAACTATGCAAGTCGAGGTCATTGCATACATATAATCCCTCCGTCACAGGCTATCCATATTATACCTGTGATATAGATAAGAACATCAAATCCTTATGGTATAATATAGTCGACTTTCAAGTTTACGATCTCTAAATAATACTCGGAATTGATTTCCGAAGTTATACCACAACCATGGATTTACTAGATCACAAACACGTGTAGGATACTTATGCCCTGTACATAGGACTGACATATTCTATCTTGATACGCACTAGATATTATGAGCATCAATCCACACCCAACGAACATGTGGAGGTCTGATCTTAATAGATCAGTGATGTGACAGCCATCAAAGTGTGAAGGATAACTCATATATCCACGGTGGTATCTCAAGTCAAAGGACCATTATGCTCGCTCAACTCGTGAAGATTCCTATTGACGTTGGTGTACCATCCGTTAGGAAATCTTCAGTGAGTCGTTCAATGTCTATCAAATAAACACCTACATGTCTATACGAGTCTCCCGAGACTCATGGTTCATTGGGATAAACCATCGGACCAAGTCACGATATACGACATGTACTGGTCTCAACGGATTTTACTAACTGACTTGTGTTAGCAAATCTTGACCAGAAACTTTATTTAAGGATATACAACTTATAGTGACGCTTCCCAATGTCAATTACAAACTACGTTGTAACTGCGCACTACATTATAAATCCTATGGTCTTTTCTAATATACACGTATCACTAAATCAGATTTAGTTTCAATCTAATCATAATTAGATATCTAATCGTAATTAGATCGAATATGTGTATAAAAGACAAGAGGTGCTACCATTAAATAAGTAATATTATGGAAAAATGAATCGTTCGTATTCATGAATCATACATAAATACGATCCGGATTGGCACTCCGAGCATCAACCCTAACAAAGCATTCGTGCTGCGTTCGAGTAATCACTCGAATGCGACTGCGATCTGAATGCGTTTTTTTAGCATTTTCACTTTGAAAAACCCTAAATCTTCACCCTACCTATAAATAGAACATGTAGCCACCATCCCCAAGTGTTGAAACACAAATCCTTTGAGCCAAAATCCTTCAAAGCTTTCAACTTTCTTTAATTCCTGGGTTACTGCCCCCATCGTTTTTCCTTCTGATGTGATTTGCCTCTGGTTTGGTGGAGTTTTCTTGCTCTGCTGGTGGTTCGCCTGGAGTAATTTTCCTGGTTTGTTGCTCTGTGTTAGGCTCGTGTTTGGTTGGGCTTGTTGTAAGACTTTGTGATTGGTTTGCTTATGGGATTACTTCGCATGTTGTTGGGATTTCTACTTCTGGGTTTGTTCCTTCTGCGGTTCGGGTGTCTTTGCCGTATACGTTTGAGCTGAGCTTTTTGTTTGGTGTTTTGTTTGGTTTTTTGGAGTTGTTTGTGGATGATATGGGGCTGTGCTGAAGGAGCAGTGTATGTTCCAATTTTAAGTATACAATCGAGTTTTGTAGACTGGGCAATAAGGATCTATGGCTTCATCGGGTTCATGCGCAGGGAGATCCAAGAATTCTTTGGTATCTCGGGTCTCTCGGATTGTTATTTCTTAGGGTTGTGGTTCTATCCTTGGGTATTTTCTCGGTTTGATCCTACTCGACATTCGGGCCAAGCCTCTTGGGTTTTGACGTGGGTGGCTTCTGGACCAGTGTGTACTCTGGGACGCCTGATCCATTCGTTGGAGATGGTTTCGATTTGGTTCCATGTGGAGGCTTCTTTTAGTTGCCCTTACTTGGTGTGGTTGAGCTGATGGGATTTAGCTTGGGGTTTGCTTCCTTATCCTGAGCTCTGGGCTTGTTCTAGATACTGGTGTTTGGTTGATTCGGCCTGGTTTTTGGTTGCTATGGCCTTGTTTTTTGAAGGGCTTTATCTTCTTTGTTTGAGGTTTTGTTGGGATTTTATAGCTTCTGTTTTAGGCCTTGGAACCTCTTGGTTTTATCAAGCTCTTTTGCTTGGTTTTTGAGCCTTTGGCGCCTCTTGGGTGAGATTGCTGGTGACGACCTCGAGATGCCACCATGAGCGAGACTGCAAGTTGGGCAAGAAGGATCTATCATGAAAAGAAGCCCATTGACGCAAAGAGCAGAAACGCATGGCACTTAGAGGATTGCATGCTGCCCAATGCTCAAAATACCCTCCAATCTCAATCAAGCTTCATGTGGCTGTTGAAGAAATAGTCACTTGACAAAAGAAACCTCCAAAGATTCATAAAGTTAAGATAAAGTGAGGCCAATGCTGAAAAAGTTGAGTTAAATAAAGAGCTCACTACTTACAGTGCAAGTAAAGCCACACTATATGCAAAAGATTCATGGCCTCAACGCTCCTAATACCAAATAAAGTGGTCCACTCGACAAAGCTCTATGCGCAGCTGTCACAAACAAAGTCGCTTGGGATCCAAGAGGAGCTTTCCAGTATAGTACATGTGAAAGGCGACCCCACATGTATGAAAAGAGAATAAACTCACTCACACGTTATGTTCAGAATTGAGAGACACAAAAAAAACTACCAAAACGATCCACATATATGACTAGTAGTCTCTAATAATCTCAGACGATGTGGGCGTCTAATACGAATGATATCCCCACCAAACGTTAGTATTACCGAAATCCAGCCCGATCAACACAATGGGCATGTTTTTACTAGAAGAACTCCTCTAAGCTCGGATGAAATAACATGGCTATATTGTAGGTCGTCGACTGCCCGGAGGACATGATCCTCAGACTACAAGTATAAAAAATTATCCCATTACCGCTAATCGTGTTTGTGATGTCAGACATACAACTTGATATAAAATGAGTGGGCCCCATTCGACACTACAAGACGTCCCTATTTTGGGGGACCACCGGACGACAAGTACAAAGGGAATAATATACATGTTTCTTCCATTTGACAAACTACTGGATAGATCAACATATGACCCAATCCACAGAACTTACTGATACAGGAAGATCAACTGGCTTACTCAATGAAGCCTTCAGGCAACAGGTAAAAAAACACTTGCTCTTCGTCGCTTGCGTGATTCATGTTCTTAAAATTTACGGGTAATGTCATACGACATGTGTCAAGAAATGTACCTTCATCTGGTCCTGACAACATAAAGACTCTCATTGGTGCCTTTTCAGGACTAGTCGCTGGAGAATATCTTGGCCTTCATCTGGTCCAGTCGACAGGGACATTCCCCAATTGGCTCATGTCGAGCCCAATTCAAGACATGGACCTTCATCTAGTCCAGACAACATGAAGACTCCCATTGGTACCTTTTCAGGACTAGTCGCTGGAGAATATCCTGGCCTTCATCTGGTCCAGTCGACAGGGACATTCCCCAATTGTCTCATATCGAGCCCGGTTCAAGACCTGGACCTTCATATGGTCCAGACAACATGAAGACCCCTCTGGTTCCTCTTCAGGACCAGTAGGCAGGAGATTATCCTGACCTTCATCTGGTCCAGTCGACGGGATCATTCCCCATTAGCTCATGTCGAGCCCCATTCAAGACCCGGACCTTCATCTGGTCCAGACAACATGAAGACTCCCCATGGTACCCCTTCAAAACCTGTAGGCTAGACATTGTCCTGGCCTCCATCTTGTCTGGTTGACGAGAACATTCCCTAGTTCAACATCATGTCTGGTTAGGTGAGACACATCTCTAATATTTATTCCATTAACATAATGTGGCCTTCGACAGGTCCAAAGCGACATCAAAGTCATCGTCTACTCGACTGAGGATCATCACTGATTATTATTTGGCTCAATCAACATGGTATGAATTTTGACGGGTCCAAATGACATCAATGCTCAGGTATGCCTATACCGACCCCATATGACATACTCGTTGAAATACTCTCCAAGCCAATAACTCATTGACTTAGAGAGTATGAGAAAAACTGTATGGGCCAAATTTGGGCCAAAGACATTCTCGTCTTTCCACCTTTAGCCCAATATTTAAGGCTGCCCCGCATCTCCAGCAACTTACGTGATTATATAAGAGTAAGGCCCAAACTCCACAATACCAGTGTTGGGTTTGGGCCGATGACCAGGCAGGCCCAGTTCCAAATTGAAACACGACATTTTGCCTCCGAACAATCAGCTACCATTACATCAAAAGTGGGAGGTAACGTGTTAGTGGGAACTGTCCACATTAAATGCATACGTTATTATTAAATGCATGCGTTAGAGCTCCCCTCTGGAGGCCTATAAAATGAAGCCTAATTCATAAATCATGGGGGAAGGATTACAACTCTCAACTTAACAATTTTTTGTAGAACCCTCTGGACCCCCGACCCACCACCCTCACGGCAATCCACATGGATCAAGGTAGTTTCTGACCTTGCATCTCTTCATACTGTATTTATAGCTCGTTCCCATTATTGACTTGAGCGTCAGACTGCCTATGGCACCCACCACACCGGTGGGAAGACTCTCCACGCTCATTCTACCTCTTGTTTTGCAGGATCTCTAGTGCCCACCCTTTCTACGAAAATCTCGATTGTGGACCTCGGACGAAAACCAACGTCTACACATTAGACCTGGCCGGCGGTTCGGTTTCGGTTCGGAATCGAACCGAATCGGTCGGTTCCCGGTTCCACAAGTGTAGAACCGGAACTGAACCGGTTAATTTTGTTGCGGTTCCGTTTCCACACTTAAGTGGAACCGGAACCGAGAACCGAACCGGTGGGTTCCGGTTCGAACTTTTTTTTTTTAATTATATAAAAAATTCAAAAATAATTTAAAATAAATTAGATTAATTTAATAAATAAATAAAATTATTAAATTAAAGAGTTTGAACGTAAATTTAAAAAAATTTAAGTTGCCTACGTATATTCCATGGGTGAGAGGAATCAAAGCTAAAGTAGTTTCATTACAATTTTAAGATATTTCCCCTTTGGAAATTTATAATTTTGTAATTATCAATCATAATTATCAGTTGATCATTCAGCTCTGGTTCCGCTTGCACTTGTTGTTGCAGATGCATTATCGAACAAGTCTTCAAAATCATCGGGGGCATCTTCTTGTTGTCTCATATCAGCTCGAGTCCAATCATCCACACAAGTTGTTGCTTCTAGAGTGCTTGGATGTAATGAAGATCGTCTAGCTTCCAATATATTACCTCCCAAGCTGAAGGCTTGCTCAACCGCAACGATGGAAATATGTGTTGTCAATATCTCTTTAACAATAATAGATAAAACATTATATATATTTTGATGTCGGTTACATCATTCAAGGATTTTAAAATTTTTACAAACTAAACTTTCAGTAGGAAACTCGAAATTTGTAGATAAATAATTATCTAATTCGGGGTTATTAGTTGTCGTATCCCTAGCTTTTTTATTTCGTTGCAGTAACCAACGATCCTCTGCGCTAAGTCTTGTTTGAATTACTGGTTCGCTACTACTAGATTCACCTAATGTTCCTAAGTTATATCTTATAATATAATCATTAAATAACTCAATTAAATCATTTCTTAATCTCACTATTATTCTTGTAATATCAATATCATCTAATATTCCAAAATAATCATAGTAAGCTTGTAAAGAACTATTCAAACCTTCTAATTTAAATATAGGATCAAAAATAGCAGCAATAAGATAAAGTAAAATAATTTTTCTAAAATAATTCGACCATTTTACCTTCATAACAGTAATGGCTTCTAACAAAACAATATCATTAGGATCGTTACTTTCAAGATGTTCATCGAGAGTACCAACAATATTCAAACTTTCAAGAAGAAATAAATGTGATGTACGATAATAAACTCCGCTAAAAATTAAAGTAGCATCATTAAAAACTTTTAAAATTTCTAATTTTTTCTTACAAATATCCCATTGACTAGGAAAAAATGTGATATTTTGAATATGTTGAGAAAAAAACTACATAATGTATCTTTGTATTGTAATGCTTGACATAAAAAAAATAAGTTGAATTTCAACGTGTTGGAACATCTCTTGAAAATTTAATCGGTTTAATACCATTTATTTTACAAAACTTGGCTCATTCTCTCCTAACTTGAGAATATGACCAAATACAATTAAGTGATGTCTTAATAGGATCAATGAAAGGTGATAATTTTTGCAGACCATCTTGAACACATAAGTTAAGGACTTGACATGTGCAATGAATATGAAAAAATTGACACCCTAAATTTGGTTGACATATTTCTTTTAAATCATTGATGAATGCAGTATTTGCAGATGCATTATCAAATCCAATTGTTAAAATTTTATCTACTAAACCAAATTCATCAAAAATTACCTTCATCATTCTATAAATATTTTATGCAGTATGTTAGTCATCAAAAACTCTAAATGCAATAAGTTATTTTTGCATGGTAAATGATGCATTAATCCAATGACAAGTCACACCCATGTATGAGTGTGTTCGCTAATGGTCACTCCAAATATCAGAACATATAGAAATACGACCTTTAATATCTTTAAATATTTCATTTAAAATAATTTTATCATCTTTGTATAATTTAAAAATATGATGTTTCGTTGTGTTTCGAGTCATTCTACATGCAGCAGGATTTAAAGCATTATGCACGTAATTAGTAAAATGAAGTTTTTCACCAAAGCTTAAAGAAAGATGTGCCATACAAGTTAATTTCGCAAATTCTTCTCTATTTTTTGCATCAAAATTTTTAAACAAATCTACAGCATTTGTACCTCTACTAGATGATGCGTACCTGGCCATTTGAGTTTGCGTCATATCAAGTCCAAGTTCAACCGCATGATGTCTTTTCATGTGCTTGATCATATTGCCGTATCCACCAGAAAATTTGTAGGAAACCCCACAATGGTTACATACTGCTCTTGAACCTTCATCGGTATCGTCTAAATGAAAATAAATTTTGAAAACATCTGAGGAACGAGAGTTTACTTCTCTTCTTCGTGATTGTGAACCGACACTAGGGCCGCTCTCTTGGGTTGGCATATTTGACATTATGTTCTCATATGAGCTTGCCATTTTTTTTGTTTAAGAAAGAAATAAGTAAGAAGAATAAGAAAATTGAGAATGATAATAACTAATTTGTTATTATAAATGAGAGAATTGAGAATAATAGAATTGTAGGAATTGAGAGAGTTGAGAAATTGGTGGTTGAAATAATGACAATCGGTGGTTTCCATCCATTCTGTTGTTGAGCTCTCTGACAATCGGTGGTTTCCACCTTCTGCCATCATCCTACTACATAAGTTGTTTTTTCTTGAATCCCCACAGACGGCGCCAACTGTTGACGACTGATTTTCGTCTCTAGGGCAATAAGGGAATATTGCTTCCGGGATAATCTTCCTACAATAGTGAATTTATTTGGTTATGGGAAACCAAAAGCAAACTTTGATAAAAGAGAATAAACACGCAGATCAACACAGAGTATTAACGTGGTTCGGTGGATTGAATCCAACCTACGTCCACGGGCACAAAATGGGTGGGGGTTTTATTATTGAAATGAAAATGGTCGACCTGTTTTATGATCAGTCAGTGTGGAAACCGAGCTGTTTGTGGGTATAGTGTTACAAGATAACTATAATTCTTCCTTTGTGATCTCTTTTGTAGTAGTCAGCTATCTAACAATCAACCAACCCTTACAAATGTGCTTCCCTTTCTTATTTATACTAGTAAAGAGGCGGTGATATCCCCCCCTCCAGATGATACCACCCATGTGAATTCATTAAAGGGTTTTCTTCCCCTAAGGCCACTTGGCCGAAAATATCTTACTTCATTTATCACTGTGTCCCATCACCTTATCTTGTAATAATGGTGTCCCATCATCTTATCCTATAAGAATGAGGCGGTGGAAAATATCTCGCTATTTGCTCGGTCTTCATGAGGTCGGTCACAATGGTCCTCTGAAGTGAGAATGTCGCTACAGATCTGATAATATCCGACCAGCCGATCTGATAATGGTCGGTCATTTGTCACCAAGTGCCGGCCTTTACTGTTGGCACATGTCATGTCATTGGTCAGCAACACCCTTCTGGCCGGGTTGGCATTAAGGGTCTTGGTCAAAAGGAAGTTACCATTTCTACCCCTATCGTACTGTACAAACATCATAGTACATGAATTTACCACCAACATCTGTCCATAGTTCTCAGTTCCAACAAGTGTGCGAGTTGGTGTCGGGAACTATAAAAAATAGCGGTATGTCCGGTCAATTGGCTGCTGGTTTTCGAAATCCAGAAAAGTAAATCACCTCGGCCCGGAACCATTTTGCCTTTGGTGCAACCTATGTGTTCGGTCAGGCATCTTTCCAAACGTCTTTTCCAGAAGGAGACCGTCCCTCAAGACGCACAATCGTCACATCCCATTAAATTCCATCAAATCACTTCTAGGGTTTTATCTGAGCCTGACACTTGTCAATCATCCGCCAATATCCCGCCAAAAGCAAGCAAAATCAACCGTTCATGGTTAACTCAGGAGTCGCCCAATCTCAGTTGTCCATCCAACTCTAGAAGATCACTTTTGAAGGTGACATTTGGCTAACATCTGACGCTCTTATTCAATCCAACGGCTAGAAATGCACCGAACCGACTATAAGAAAGCAGAGCAAACACTATTTCTCTCTTTTACGAACATTTTGAATTTTTCCAACTGTAAGAACTCTCATCTCTTCCAACCGTGACTAGGGAAACCAACGAACGACCAAACTGTACAGAGCAACCTTCAATCCTTCGAGAATAACCAAGTAAGTCTCTGAACGACCTCATTTCTTTACGTTTCATGAGTTGTGAATCCTGCTGTTTTTCTTTTTTGAGTTTGTTTGTGTTTTTGCTATATGTGGTGAGGTACGTCTCTGTTTTGGGATTTTCGTAGTGTATATGTGTTTGGTAGGATGATTGGTAATAGGTTAGGATAACTTCGGGTTGTTTTCGGGACTGTAGGCTTAGTTCCCTGGAAACTTAGGATAACTGCCCGAGTTCCCGGTAGTTTGAAACTGACCATTGACTAAACTTCTCACCCATTTCGGCTGTCAGGAATGTCTGACATCGAGTCTTCCTCGGCAAACCCTGCAAAACCTCCGTCTCCACGTTCCGAAGAACTTTCCTCAAGCTCGGGGGCACCCAGCATAGAGGACCATGATACCACCCTTACTCCCTAAGAAATTGAGCAAGACACTTACCACCACGGAATCCATCGGAGGCCCTCCAAGATATATGAGGATGATATGGCCCTGCTCCGACAACGCTATGAGATTCCAATAGACATTTCCCTTGAAGTCCCTCGCCCATTTGATCGTGCCAGCCAACCTGATGAGGGATCGGTTGCCCTTATTCCAGCCTTATTCGAATGTGGACTTCAGCTACCCATGCAGCGCTACTTCGCCTGGATGCTGGCCGAAATGGAAATCGCCCTCTGTCAGCTGAGCCTAAACAGCTGGAGGATTCTGGCCAGGTTGTATGTGATTTGGCACCGGACAGGCCTTGGTAAACCGACCCTTAAAGAGGTGAAGATGCTATATAGACTGAAGGCCAACCCTAGAACACATCACGGTTTGTACTATATGTCTGCCTATGCCGGGTCATCCAACATTGTCTGCAAGCTTCCCGAATCTAATAAAAACTTCAAGGACATGTGGTTCTGGGCTACAGGAGATTGGGGTCGGACTTTGAGAACATTTGAAGATGAGACAGAAGTTCCTGACATCTTTAGGGCGGGAGGTTAGGAATCAAACCCTTAATGTTTTTATTTCTCCCCCGAATGATAGAATTCTAACTTCTTGACCCTTCCCAGCCTGTTGGAGGGATGCTCATAAGGTCTATCATCGGGTCCGGGTGCGGATAATACACGCTCGGTGATATGCCGACCATTGGAAGAAATTGTTTAATGATGCGGCCTTTGTTGAGTTGGGCCTTATTCGAATTGCTCCCCCGAAGATCCCGGGGCGGATAGGTAGACTCTTACTAACCTTCTGAGTAACCTCATTGTTTGCTAGGCATAGTGATGACTTGAAATTATTTCAGATTCTGGACTGACCACGTTTTTGCCTTTGTCTTTTGCAGGAATGTAAAAGAGACCGAAATACCTTGATCAATTGGGCGGTGTAAAAAGCAAAATCGGTCAATCTGGAGCCGGGCCGTCTAAAAAACGGCCAATCGGCGCCGAGGCCAAAAAGATAATTAAATAAGCGGATCCGCCGACCACTCAAAGTTCGGCTCCCCCTTCCAGGGCATCGCCACCAACTACCGCCCGACCTGCCAGCCCTCAAAGCCTACAAGAAAAAAGAGACGTCTGATTGGGGCAGGGGAAGCCGAGCTTACTCGGGAGATTGAGGAGGAACAGGCCCTGAGCAAAAATCATGCTGCTCAGAAAGAGAGGAAAACGCCGGAGGGCTCCTCCAAAAAGTGGAAGGGCGTTGTGATTCTTGGTGCTGAAGATCTCAGCCAAGACATCAGGGAAGCCACTTCTCATTTAGTGCCGGCAATCAACGAATTGGCTGAAGCAGTCCCTCCGGTGAAGATTCCGAAGTATGAAGATCTCTCCCCCGAGAATGTGGTCACTGGATTGTGTTCTCAGATGGCCAAGGTAACTTCTTCGCCCCACTTCCGTTCTAAGTTCATGACTTAATCTGATTTCTGACTTTCTACTTCTTCTTGGTAGGAAAACTATCTGGCGGCCAAGAACAAAAATCTCCTCATGAGCCTTCTATCTGAGGGTGGCTAAGCCCAGAGGCTTTAGAGCAAGATCACCGAAATGGAGGCCGAGCTGGCTAAAAAGGACGAAGAGATAAAAAGCCTGGAGCTGGTCGTAGTCGAGGCTCATTCAACAAATAAATCTCTCAGGTCTGCCGCCTCTTTGGAAAAAAAGAATGATGAGGCTGCCAAAAAGGACTTGGAGGCTGCCCAGGCCGACAACAGGGTCCTGAGGGTGGAAGTGTGCAGCGTTGAGTCCAAACTTAGGGCCAATGACGAGGAGATGGCACGAGTTTGTGAGGAGCTCAAAAAGAAGGAAGCTGAGTTGGAGGCCGTGCGGGATGCAATCAGACTTGAGGGGGTCGGAGACTGAGCTGATATTATCCCGATAGTGCTGCCCAACTTGGATATGGGGCCTATTCATACGGCCATCCTGGTACTGCAATGGGGAGATCTCCCAAGAAGAATTTCAAAAATGGCTGCCCCCTTCTCCGGAAGAAGCACTGGATCCCGATCCCATTTCAGTCGTCCCGGTGTCTCCAACTACTGAATAAAACCGATCAAAGGGTCCTACTCCTACAGTTGTAATTGTCGAGGCCTCTCAAGCCGTTCATCTGGAAGCCGTTGCCCCTCCTCCTGAGGCTGAGCCTAGCCATCTGCCACCCGAGCCTATTGAAGAATAGCCAATTGCCCCTGTGCGGGCCGATTTATAGGAGGTAACCCGAACAGGGCCCCATGTAAACTTGAACAAAATACATTTCTTTGTAATAACTTCTTACAACTATATATATATATATATATATTGTCAATGCATGTTTCTATTCCACTTTTTGCCTTTCATAATTTGCTCCGAGTGTGTTCTTGCAAACGACCGCTCGAGGTCTGGTCGACCGAATAGGTATTACGTCCCCAAACCAAAGAGCTGACTCGGTGGGATATAACCCGACCCCGAGCTGATAGAAACACTTGGCTCTGGGGGAATGTTACGTCCCCAGACCGAAAAGACTGACTCAGTGGGACATAACCCGACCCCGAGCTGAAAGAAACACTTGGCTCTGGGGGAATGTCATGTCCCCAGATCGAAAAGGCTGACTCGGTGGGACATAACCCGACCCCGAGCTGAGAGAAACACTTAGCTCTGGGGGAATGTCACGTCCCCCGACCAAAAAGGCTGACTCGGTGGGACTTAATCCGACCCCGAGCTGAGAGAAACACTTAGCTTTGGGGGAATATCACGTCCCCAGACCGAAAAGGCTGACTCGGTGGGACATAACCCGACCCCGAGCTGAAATAAACCATAAGGCATCGGCGGAACGAATCCAGCCCCGAACCGAATAAACCATAAAGGCCTCGGTGGAATAAATCCAGCCCTGAGCCGAATAAACCATAAAGGCCTCGGCGGAACAAATCCATCCCCGAGCCGAATAATAGTCGACATTTTGCCACGAATCAACAAAAATTAAAAACAAGAATAAGATAAGATGAAAACAGTGGAGGGGACTTAGCACATACTCCATGAAAAGGGGAATGAAGAAAAAAAACAACAATACGGGCAACCCGCGGTAGCGTTCTACCTGGTGCCTCCAAAACAAAACTCGGAATCTTACAATTCAGTGTCCCTGCAAACCGGGATACGGATCGGTGAGCGGCCAAAATCCTCCTTATGCTGGGCAGCTCTGGATCCTGCATACGCCACGAGGGCAGAGACCTCCATGTGCCATGTTTCTCCTGATCCGAGCGATCAAGCTAAACCTACAGGAACACACTCCCCGCAGTCGCCTCCCCTAAACTAGTTAGACAGATTACTTCACGGGGGAACTCCCTCCCCGCGGTCATCATCCCGAGGTGATACTGCCGACTCGATTAGGCCGATTGCTTCACGGGGGAACTCCCTCCACGCGGTCGACCTTCTAAGGTGATATTGCCGACTTGGTTAGGCCGATTGCTTCACGGGGGAACTCCCTCCCCGCGATCGCCTTCCAATGTTATATTACCGACTCGGTTAGGTCGATTGCTTCACGAGGGAACTCCCTCCCCGCGATCGCCCTTCCGAGTTGATCCACAAAAATGGTGAGTCATGGGGTAGTAACGCTCCGGCCTCGAGCCACGAGGGGTTCGCGCTCTCTCATATACACTTCATCCCTTGAAGGGATCTGGATCCACTTAAAATGAAAGGAGCCAGGTCGGCACACTTCCACCCGGTGGTTTGATAATGACACCAGTGTTTGGCGTGCCACGGGTTTGGTGCCCTTCCTGATCTCAAATCATCCCTTCGTATCGAGTATGTCCCCAGAATATTGAACACAGCTTTCACATTTAATTAAAAAACAAGCAAAAAATGAACAAGATTCTTAATTCAAGAGGGAAAGTTTTATTCATATTTGTGGGACATACTTCCCTTCCTACAACTCTTTATGGGCCATTTTAAGAGAGGCTTTACAGCTAAGTCTTTAACCCTGGTCGGGTCACTCACGGGACTTCGCTGCCCGAGAAAGAGACTTACTGGAAATATTTCCTCAGCATCTTGGTGTTCCAAGGCTTCTTCAGTCGAGTGTCGTCCAGCTGTTCCAAAAGATAGGCACCCGGCCTCACAATCTCCACAACTTTATACGGCCTTTCCCACTTGGAACCCAATGAACCCTCCTCTGGCCTTCGGGTGTTTAAAGTAACTCTTCTCAACACCAGGTTGCCCGGAAGGAAGGACCGTATCCGAACATTTTTGTTATATAAACGGGTCATTCTTTGTTGATAGATTGTTGTCTTTATATCCGAGCTCTCCCTTTTTTTCTTCGATCGGGTCGAGGTGATTTCTGATGAGCTCTTCATTCTGCTCGTCCTCAAAATACTGGACCCTGTGGGTAGTCATCCTGATTTCTGTCAGAATAACCACTTCAGACCTGTATGATAAGGAAAATGGAGTTTCCCATGTGGAATCCTTGCAGGTTGTTCGATGGCCATAGGCTGGATAATGTAGTCAAATGTTCTGTAGGCAGGTGATGGATGTTGGTATTCTTCTGGCATCCTTCATACTTTCGAGCTACCCTTATACCGTCATGATGCATGGTTGGCCAGTAAAATCCTTGTCTTAAAGCTTTGAAGGCCATTGATTGTCCCTCGACATGGTTCCCACAAATTCATGCATGAATCTCTCGGAGCACATAATCGGCCTCATCCTCTGCTAAGCATCTCAAGAGTGGTACCGTATAGCCCCTTCGGTACAGCACTTCTTCAATCAAAGAAAACTTGCTGCTTTTATATTTCAACTTTCTGGCCTCTTTCTTTTCCTCCGGTATTTCCCCAATTTTTAAATACTTCCTGATCGGCTGCATCCAAGAAAACTCATTTTCCATATCCAACTTCATTACCTCGGCCTCTCCCACACTTTTTTACTTAGAGACAGATCATATGGATTGTTCTGGGATTTGCCAATATGATTGATGACGCGAGCCGTGCTAGAGAGTCTGCTTGATAGTTATTCTCCCGACCGACCTGCTCGAATTACACATTTCTCATTCTTCCGATCAATCTTTTTACTACTGCAAAGTAGGCTATCATATTTGATTCTCTGGCCTGGAACTCTCCCTTCAGCTGCTGGATGGCCAACTGGGAGTCACTCTTCACAACTACATCACGAACACCCATCGCCGTACACAACATTAAGCCGGCCAGAATTGCCTCATATTCAGCCTCATTGTTAGTGGCCTTGAAGGCGAATCTTAAGGCGTACACTACCTCCTCGCCTTCACCTCTTTTCAATACAATTTCGGCTCCACCACCTTGTGAGCTGACAGATCCATCTACCGATAATTCCCATCTACCTTCCACAATAGTCAAAATATGGGATACCGAAAATTCCGCCATAAAGTTTGCCAAAGCCTGACCCTTTACTGCTGCCCTTGGTAGGTAGGAAATATCGTGTTCACTCAATTCTATCGACCATTTTATTAACCTACCCGAGACCTCCGGTTTCTGCAGGATCTGTCTTAATGGACAGTTGGTGTAAACCCCAATAGGATGGGCCTGGAAGTAAGGTCGTAACTTCAGGGCCGCAGTAATTAAAGACAAGGTGACCAGCTCATGTGTCGAATATCTAGTTTCAGCATCTAACAAAGCTTTACTAACATAATATACTGGAATTTGAACTTTATCGGCCTTTTTTACTAATACAGAACTTACAGCATGCTCAGAAACAGCTAAGTACAAGAATAAGGTATCACATGGGGTCGGCTTTGCTAAGAGTGGGGGTTGTGTCAAGTACTGCTTCAACTGTAGGAAGACCTCTTCGCATTCTATCATCCAGTTAACTTCCATTTTTGCCTTCTTGATGACCTTGAAGAAAGGGTGGCACTTGTCGGTTGCTCGGGAAATAAATCGATTCAGGGCAGCCACCGGCCGGTTAGGCTTTGTACCTCCTTGACCATTCCAGGAGATTTCAGATCCAGAATAGCCCGGATTTTCTGAGGGTTTGCTTCTATGCCTCTGGAGCTCACCATATAGCCCAAAAAATTTCCTGAGGCCACCCCAAAAGCACATTTCTCCGGGTTCAACCTCAAATTATGCTTCCTTAGTAATTCAAAGGTCTTCTTTAGATCGATCACATGACCGACCGGCTCCATGGATATGGTTATCATATTATCGACGTACACTAACATGGATGTGCCGATGAGTGGCTTGAAAATCTTATTCACCAGCCCCTGAAATATCGCTCCAGCATTCTTTAAACCGAATGGCATCACTTTATAACAATACAGCCCTTGGTCGGTGAAGAAGGTTGTCTTTTCCTCGTCCTCAGGATGCATCTTGACCTGGTTATACCCCGAGAATGCATCCATAAAACTGAGCAGCCCATGGCAGGCCGTTGAATCTACCAATCGGTCCACCTTCGGTAGTGGGAAGCTGTCTTTTGGGCAAGCTTTGTTGAGGTTGTTAAATCCACACACATCCTCCATTTCCCGATGGGCTTTTTTACTAAGACCACATTTGATACCCAATCCGGGTACCTTGCCTCTCTGATAAATCAAGCTTTCAATAAATTTTCTACCTCGGCGGCTATCGCCTCGCACTACTCCTGGTTAAAGATCCTTCTTTTTTGCTTGACCGGTTTGTGGGCCGGATTTACCGCCAAACGATGACTGATAAATTTCGGATCTATACCGGGCATATCATCATGCCCCCATGAAAAAACATCTGGGTACTGCTTTAAGAACTTCAGCAAGTCCCGTTTGAGGGCTTCATCCAATTTTGCCCCTACTTTTACATTTCTAGCCGGTCCGAAAAGCTCCATTGACTCCAATTCTTCAACCGCCCATAACCAAGCAACTTTCTTTGGCCGAGGACCTGGAGCTTTACTCGTCCCTTCCCCATCTTCGTTTCCTTTTCTCTTCTGGCCGCCATCTTCAATACAAAGAGTCTCCCTTGAGAGGGTGGCGAAACAACTTCAGGCGACTTTCTGACTTCCGCACACAATTCCAATCTCGTCCCGGGTAGGAAAC
This sequence comes from Zanthoxylum bungeanum, assembly GCA_019454045.1. NCBI lineage: Eukaryota > Viridiplantae > Streptophyta > Magnoliopsida > Sapindales > Rutaceae > Zanthoxylum > Zanthoxylum bungeanum. The sequence continues at coordinate 23,998 of SKCR01004862.1, read as the reverse complement.
TTCAACTTCAAGTAGTAGCAGGACATTGCAGCTTTTAACTTCATCATAAAAGGCCGACCAACGATAACCTGGTAACTGCTCATGCAGTCTACCACTGTGAAGTCTGTCATAATCGTCCGAGTCCGGGGATGGGTCCCGACTGTCATTTCCAATTGTATATTTCCCAATGGAACCACTATTGAACCCCCGAAGCCGTACAAGGGAGTCCCATCATCAGCTAGGGTCGCATATTCCACCCTGAGGCCGTCCAAGGCCTCTTTGGAAATTACATCTACCGTGCTTTCGGGATCCACCAGGATCATGTCCACCTCAGAACCACTGATCACTGCCTTAATCACCAAGGCATCATCATGGGGAAACTCAGCCCACGAGCATCCTCATCTGTGAACATTATTGGTACTGACCGACCATCCAGAGCTCCTGGTGCCTGTTCCATTGCCAATATCTCTGGCCCTCGGGTACGATTGTAATTCTTCCTCGATTGATTAGAATCTCCGGCCAGCGTTCTTTCTCCGGCAATGGTATTCACCTGTCTGCAGTTCGACCTCTGCCTGGCCGCCATAACTTCATGGTCGATGTAGTTATTCAAATAACCACTGTGCGCTAGGTCTTCCATTTGTTCTTGTAAGTCTTTGCAACCGTCTGTCGTATGCCCCTTCAAATTATGGTGCATACAATAGGATCTTTTATTCCTCATGTCCGGAGGGTACCTCCTGATGTCAGGCTCTGCCAAGAGGCCTCTGCCTTGGATCTCTGTGATGATTTGCCTTAACGGCTTACTCAGAGGAACATACGCCTATTCCCTGGTGACTTAGTTCACTTGAACCGAAACTTTCATCTCATGAATGTTCGGAGGCATCAGCTTGAATTTCCTCTGCCTCGGGTGTGGTTTTCTGATCTCTCTATCTTGCCTCCGAGAAGCTTCTGCCCTGACCGCCATTTCTTTGGTAGATGTGCCCATTTGGGATATCTTCTCCTCTTCTTCCAGTAGAGCGAACCTCCGGGCTATTTCTAATGCGGTGGCATAGTCCGGTGTGTCCTGTATTCTCAGGTGGGTCCATAACCTCCCGACCTTCATGGCCTCTTTCAAAATTTCCAAGGCCTCTAGCGACTCATATCCCCCGACCTCGAGCACCAAGCTGTGATATTGTTTAATGAAAATTCCAGGGGCTCGTCATCCCCCTGTTTTACAAGCCTCAACTCCCCAATTGCCTTCTTCGGGACACATGCCCCTTTAAAATATCAAACAAATGACTTCTTAAGCTGTGAGAAGCTACCGATGCTCCCTGAGGTTAAACTTCTAAACCACAGTACTACGGGCCCGCCCAAGGTTAATGGGAACACTTTACAAATGGCATCCTCCATCATTCCTTGGACCTCCATCAACAAAATGAAACCTTCAATATGCAATTTCGGATCGGTATGGCCTTTATAGGGTGTCATGGTCGGCATGGTGAATCGTCTTGGGAATTTTGCCACCCTTATTTCCTCTGTGAAGGGAGATTCAACCTCACCGTCTCGAGCATCCCCTACATCAGATTTGATGTTCTCTTCCCACTTGGTCATTTCTTTTCTTAACTAAGCTTTCATGTTGTCATCAGTGTTACCATGCTGCCCCTCGCGGCCTTCCTCGCACCTGTCACTCCGAGTACGGCGCATGCCGCGACTACAAATTTCCCGTTCAACTCCGACATGCCTCTTATCTTCACTTCTGGTGTCGTGTGGGCTATCATAGGAAGAATTTGGTGACTGCCTCTCCTCTTCTTCTTCCCACATATCCTCCGCTTCCAAATCCCTTTCTACCACCACATGCCTCCTCCCGTATGGGTCCTTCCTCTTGGGTTCATCGTCTCCGCTCACATCTACAACCATTTTTCCTTCCACTATTTCACTTTTCCTCCGGCTGGTTCCAGCCTCAAGTATTTCATTATTCATCTTTTCCATTCTCTCCAGTTTATCCATCATGGATTTCAAGAGGGTTTGATTTTCCTCCCTATATTTCTTCATACTCTCCTCCATTTTCTCCATCCATTCTGTTGTTGAGCTCTCTAACAATCGGTGGTTTTCACCTTCTGCCATCGTCCTACATAAGTTGCTTTTTGTTGAATCCCCACAGACGGCGCCAACTTTTGACGGCTGATTTTCATCTCTAGGGCAATAAGAGAATATTGCTCCCGGGATAATCTTCCTTCAATAGTGAATTTGTTTGGTTATGGGAAACCAAAAGCAAACTTTGACAAAAGGGAATAAACACGCAGATCAACACAGAGTATTAACGTGGTTCGGTGGATTGAATCCAACCTACGTCCACGGGCACAAAATAGGTGTGGTGTTTTATTACTGAAATGTGCTCGACCGACCTATTTTATGATCAGTCGGTGTGGAAACCGAGCTGTTTGTGGGTATAGTGTTACAAGATAACTCTAATTCTTCCTTTGTGATCTCTTTTGTAGTAGTCAGCTATTTAACAATCAACCAACCCTTACAAATATGTTTACCTTTCCTATTTATACTAGTAAAGAGGTGGTGATATCCCCCCTCCAGATGATACCACCCATGTGAATTCATTAAAGGGCTTCCTTCCCCCAAGGCCACTTGGCCGAAAATATCTTAATTCATTTATCACTGTGTCCATCACCTTATCTTGTAAGAATGATGTCCCATCATCTTATCCTATAAGAATGAGGCGGTGGAAAATATCTCGCCATTTGTTCGGTCTTCATGAGGTCGGTCACAATAGTCATCTGAACTGAGAATGTCGTTACCGATCTGATAATATCCGACCAGCCGATCTGATAATGGTCAGTCATTTTTCACCAAGTGTTCGGCCTTTACTGTTGGCACATGTCATGTCATCTGGTCGACAACACCCTTCTGGCCGGGTCGGCATTAAGGTTCTTGGTCAAAAGAAAGTTACTCTTTCTACCCCTACTGTACTGTACAAACATTATAGTACCAGAATTTACCACCAACAACTATAATTAATCAGTAATTAATTACTGATCGTTTAATATTCATGTATTAAAAAATATATTATCTCGAATATTCTAGAAATATGCTATGATTATCGTTGGTTTAAAGAGCTGTGTGCTCAACTTATTTTAGATAAAGGATTGTATTTGCTTTTATTTAAAACATTGTGATTGTCATTATTATTAATTCAAATTATTTTTGATTGTTCTAATTTTTACATTTTAAATAAATAATTTAGTGAACCAAAGTGAAAAGAGAGCATTGAAATTATTGTCAATATATTAGGGGAGCAAAACAAGATATCCTGAAATCGGTTGGAACCGAATTGGAATCGATAGGTACAGTACGCTGTTGATGGTATTTTCAAGCACTATGGTATTTAAGCAGCACGGCAGGGGTAAAAGGGTAACTCTCTTCTTGGTCAAGATCATTAATGCCGACCCGGCCACTAAAAGCCAACAGTAATATGCCGAGCACTTTCTGATCGGTAACCGAACACTCCAGATCGGATGGTCGGGCATTATCATATCGATAGCAGCATTCTCAGTTCAAAAGACCATTGTGACCGACCTCATGAAGACCGAGAATATGGCGAGATATGCTCCAGAAGATAAGACATTCTATTTCTACGGGTAAGAAGATAAGTTATCCTACTTTCATTGGGAAAAATTGATAAGTCAGTGTCCTAATAGGATAAAGGAAGTGAAGGTAGTTTCGACTAAGAATTCTTATGGGAAAAGGAAAATGGTTTCTTTGCTATTATAAATAGGAGGGGAAAGCGTGATTGAGAGTGGAGAGTTGAGAAGAGAACAAGAGAGAATTAGACTTGTAAACACATAACAGATCAGAGAAACATATTTCGGTAATAAAACATCGTTCGTTCTATGCCCGTGGATGTAGGTTGGATCTGATCCGCCGAACCACGTTAAATCTCTTTGTTGATTGGTGAATTTACTTATCTTTTGCCAAATTTGCTTTTGGTTTCCCATAAACAAAACAAATTCACAGTTGGAGGAGGATTGTCTCGGGAATAAAAAACCCTTATTGCCCCTGAGACCGAAATCCGCCGTCAACAGTTGGCGCCGTCTTTGGGGACTCCAACAAAAAGCAGTTCGCGTAGTAAGACAATGGCAGAAGGTGGAAATCACCGGTCGTCAGGGAGTTCAACAACGGAATGGATGGAAAAGATGGAGGAAAATATGAGGAAAGATAGGGAGGAAAATCAAATCTTTTTGAAATCCATGATGAATAGACTGGAGATGATGAAAAAGGCGAATAATGAGAGACTTGAAGCCGGAACCAGTCGGAAGAGAGGCGAAACAGTGAAAGGAAAAAGGGTTGCAGATATGAGTGATGACGATGAACCTAGGAGGAAGGGTCCCTACGGGATGAGGTCCGTAGTGGTAGAAAAAGATTTACAAATAGAGGATATGTGGGAAGAAGAAGAGGGGAGACAGTCGTCAGATTCTTCCTATGATAGCCCCCGCGACACCAGAAGGGGAGATATGAAGGATGGTGAGACTGGACGGGAAATCTCAAGTCATGAGGAACGCCGCACCCGGATGACAGATGCGAAAAAGGCCGCAGGAGGCGGCATGGTAACACAGTTGGCAATATAAGATCTTGGTTAATAAAAGAAATGGCCAAGTGGGGAGTGAACCTCAAAACTGACACGGGAGATGCTCGGGACGGCGAGGTTGAATCTCCCTTCACATAAGAAATAAGGTTGGTAAAGTTCCCAAGACGGTTCAACATGCCGTCCATGACGCCCTACAAAGGCCATACTGATCCAAAATCCCATATCGAGGGTTTTGTCCTATTGATGGAGGTCCAAGGAGTGGTAGGGGATGCCGTTTGCAAAGTATTTCCTCTAACCTTAGGTGGGTCTGCCATTCTGTGGTTCAGAAGTCTAGCCCCAAAGAGCATCGGTAGTTTCGCGCAACTCAAGAAGTCATTTGTTCGGCACTTCAAATGGGTCTACGTCCCAAAGAAGACAATTGGGGAATTGAGGCTCATGAAACAGAGGGACGATGAACCCCTGAAGGCTTTCATTGAGCGGTATCCGTGAGAAGCATAGCACGAGGAGGGATTATGTCCTCGTGGCGTTTGCTTGTTCCAGTGTTACGGAACATAAGGAGGAGCATGCCCTTAATGTTTCGGACACTCTTTGATCCCTACATATTCGGTCATTCGGATCCGTGAGAAGCATAGCACGAGGAGGGATTATGCCCTCGTGGCGTTTGCTTGCTCCAGTGTTAACGAGCATAAGGAGGAGCATGCCCTTAATATTTCAGACACTCTTTGATCCCTACCTATTTGGTCATTCGGGTCTGTGAGAAGCATAACACGAGGAAGGATTACACCTTCGTGGCGTATACTTGCTCCAGCATTGTAAGTATGAGCCCTCGAACGAAACGCATGCTTCATAGTGACCTGACGTATAGAGGAATGTGCCATTACCATCCTAAACGCTCTTTGATCTGAATCCTGGTTCGCCGGGACTCTGAATTGAAAGATTCAAAATTGTGTTTTGGAGACCTCGGACAGAACGTTGTTTTGAGATATATGTGCTGTTGTTTACACTTGCAAAATGTTTAGTTTCGAGTCACTCCCATTTTTTTGATTTTATTTTTCAAATTTTTGTTTTTGTCTTTCGCGGGTCTGGCAAGGGGACGCCCATGCCAAACTCGATAGGGCTTCAAAGGTTGATTCACTTCCCTTCCGAATAAGTCCCAAGGATTAATCGGCTCGGGGCTGGATTCGTTCCGCCGAGGCCAATACTTGAGTAATCGGCTCGGGTCTGGATTCGTTCCGTCGAGGCCACTTGGTTATTCGGCTCGGGGCTAAATTCGCTCCGCTGATACCATTTTTGTTTCTCTCAGCTCGGGGTCGGGTTACGTCCCATCGAGTCTGTCTTTTGGACTGGGGACGTAACATTTCCCCCAGTGCCAAGTGTTTCTCTCAGCTCGGGGTCGGGTTACGTCTCACCGAGTCTGTCTTTTGGACTGGGGACATAACATTTCCCCCAGTATCAAGTGTTTCTCTCAGCTCGGAGGCGGGTTTCGTCTCACCACAAGATCATATTCTCGGCTCGGGTCGGCCGGGCCGCGAGTGATTGTTTCCAGGGAAGCATTCGGAGCAAGTATGAAATACAAGAAATAGAGTAGATACATGTAAATAAAATATATAACAAATATAGTGGAAAGAAGTTACTACAAAAGAAAGTAAAATATGTTCAGGTTTACACGGGGCCCCGTTCAGGTTACCCCTTATAAATCAGCCCGCACATGGGCAGTTGGTTCTTCCTTGATAGGCTCGGGTGGCAGATGGATTGGCTCGACCTCGGGAGGAATGACGGTGGCCTCCACATTGACGGCCTGAGAGGTCCCGACAATTATAGCTCCGGGGCCGGAGCAAGAGCCTCAGGTCGGTTCTCTTCAGGAGCAGGAGCCTCAGGTCGGTCCTCTTCAGGAGCTGGGGGTGTCGGGGCAATTGAAATTGGGTCGGGATCCATCACCTCTTCGGGAGAAAGGGGTAGCCATCTTTGAAACTCCTCATGTGAGATTTCCCCTTTGCAGAAGCGAATGGCCGCATGGATAGGCCCCATATCCAGGTTGGGCAATATCATCGGGATAATCTCAGCGCAGTCCCCGACCCCCTCAAGTCTGATCGCGTCCCTCTCGGCCTCCAACTCAGCTTCATTCCTCTTAAGCTCGTCCTGGGCCCGTACCAGCTCTTCATCTTTGGCCCTCAATTTGGATCAACGCTGCGCACTTCCACCTGTAGGATCCTATTGTCGGCCTGGGCAGCCTCCAAGTCCTTCTTGGCAGCATCAGCGTTTTTCCTCTCTAGAGAGGCGGCGGCCCTGAGAGCTTTATTTATTGTATGGGCCTCAACGGAAGCCAGCTCCAGATTTTTTATGTTTTTTTCTTTACGGGCCAGCTCGGCCTTCATTTCAGTAAGACGGTTCTGGAGCCTCTGGGCTTGGCCACCCTCGGATAAAAGGCTCAGGAGGAGATCCTTGTTCTTGGCCACCGGATAGGTCGCCTGCCAAGAAGAAACAGAAAATCAGAAATCAAACAAAGTCATGAACTCACAACGGAAATAATGGAAGTGTGGCTACCTTGGCCATCTGTGAGCACAACAATGTAACCACATCCTCGGGAGAGAGATCTTCGTATCTCGGAATCTTTGCCGGAGGGACCGCTTCGGCCAGTTCGTTGATTGCCGGCACCAGATGAGAAGTGGCCTCCCTAATGTCCTGACCAAGGTCTTCTACGCCAAGAATCACGGCGCCTTTCTGTTTTTTGGAGGAACCCTCCGGAACTTTCTTCTCATTCCGAACTGGCTGCCTTTTGCTCATGACCTGTTCCTCATCCACCTCCCGAGTCAGCTCGGCTTCCTCTGCCCCGAACGGATGCCTCCTTTTTTCTAGTAGGTTTTGATGGGCTGGCGGGTCAGGCGGAGACTATTGGCGATGCCCTGGAAGGGGGAGATAAGCTTTGGGTAGCTGACGGGGCTGCCTCTTCAGTCACTTTTCTGGCCTCGGCAGTTGCTGGCCGTTTCCGAGAGGGCCCGGCTCCAACATGGCCGTTGGATCGAACGAGGGCGTCATATGTACGCCACATGTCATTTTTTAAAATGATCTTTCAGAGTTGGATGGACGGCTAAGATTAGGCGTCCTTTGAGTTGGCGATGGCGGTCGGATTGCTTGTTTTTTGGCAGGAGGACGACGGATGGTTGACAAGTGGCAGGCTCCCGTTAAACCCTAGAAGTGATCTGATGGGCATTTAGGAGGATGTGACGGTTGCGTGTCTCGAGGGATGGTTTACAGAAGGGCAATAAAGGGATTTTGCTTCTGGCGGAAAAAGAAGTCAGACCGAGCATCTCAATCGTACCGAGGACATGGTGGTGACAGGCCAATAAACTTCTCCTCACAAAGGCTAGCCGTCACTCGATCAGGAGTACTATTCTTTTTATGTAGTTCCCGGCACCAACTTGTATACTCGTTGGAACCGAAAATTAGGGGACAGATGTTGATGGTATTTTCAAGTACTATGGTATTTAAGCAGCACGGCATGGGTAAAAGGGTAACTTCGTTCTTGGTCAAGATCATTAATGCTGACCCGATCACTAAAAGCCAACAGTAATGGGCCGAGCACTTTCTGATCGGTAACCGACCACTCCAGACCGGATGGTCGGGCATTATCATATCGATAGCAGCATTCTCAGTTCAAAAGACCATTGTGACCGACCTCATGAAGACCGAGAATATGGCGAGATATGCTCCAGAAGATAAGACATCATATTTCTACGGGTAAGAAGATAAGTTATCCTACTTTCATGGGGAAAAATTGATAAGTCAGTGTCCTAATAGGATAAAGGAATTGAAGGTAGTTTCTACTAAGAATTCTTATGGGAAAATGAAAACTGTTTCTTTGCTATTATAAATAGGAGGGGAAAGCGTGCTTGAGAGTGGAGAGTTGAGAAGAGAACAAGAGAGAATTAGACTTGTAAACACATAACAGATCAGAGAAACATATTTCGGTAATAAAACATCGTACGTTCTGTGCCTGTGGATGTAGGTTGGATCTGATCCGCCGAACCACATTAAATATCTTTGTTGATTGGTGAATTTACTTATCTTTTGCCAAATTTGCTTTTGATTTCCCATAAACAAAAAAAATTCACAGTTGGAGGAGGATTGTCTCGGGAATAAAAAACTCTTATTGCCCCTGAGACCAAAATCAGCCGTCAACATACGCTATTTAAATATGATATGTTCCGGTTCTAAAAATTTAAGAACCAATTTTTTTAGAGTAAGTTCTGATTCCACCTCAATAGAATATGATATCATATTTTGCTCACCTCTTTGACGAAAATTATCGTAATGTTTAAGCATATGATGCAGCACATCAAGGATGAGTAGAAACTGATTGAAGGCATCTCTGCTGCGTTCAAACTCTCATATAATTCTAACATCTCACTAGAAAAATAGAAATATCTCACTCATATCAATTTCAATTGGATATCAACTCTGCAAATCTTTACCAAATGAAAAACCCTAGTTTGCCTCGTCGGGCAAACTAGCAGCCATCTTACCAAATAAATAGCATCATCAGCATCAATATCATATTAGATTAAGACAAAATGACGTCAGTTTGTGTCGTTTAATCAAATCACTTAAGTGGCATGCAAAAAACTTAGTCAACATGGTCAAAAAATTGTTAAAGTTGATTAGTTTTTACTAAATTTTTAGATTTTCTAAAAACTACTGTTTTTATAAGGCTGATCAGCTTGGCTTTTTGACAGATCCCATCATCGCTATTGAGAGAGAGTTAGAGAGAGAAAGTGAGCTTCATTTGTTTGTTGTAATCATCTATATAGCTTTTGCAACCTTCATTATTCATTCGGTGAAAGCAACCGGTCATGGTTCTCTCTAAATGTTTATATTTTCGAGAGTGCCGAATCACTTAAATTTTCGTGTTTTTGATTCATTCTGTGACGAGCAAATAAGGTCTCACATTGGTTAGGAATGAGTATATAAGGATGGACATGTAACTTTATTGGTATGAGACTTTTGGATATAGTCTAAAAGTAAATTCACGATGGTTTAGGCTCAAAATGGACAATATCATGCCCCAATATAGAGATAAGTGGTTTCATAGGTTCTTTACAAGTGGTATCAGAGTTATTACAACTTATTTGTTTACTGTGTTCTTACAACGGACTTTGAACAAGCAGTAAACCGAACACAAAATGTACAATAAATAACTGTGATATAATTATCAAAAGTACAAATAAAACAGAAGTATTCTGAGGCAGTGAATTGAGAAAAAGGAACGAAGAATTCCGAGGCTTGTTGATGCGGCAACAATCTACTTAAAACAAATTTGTCCCCTACCGATCGGTGCAGTAGAACGTGAGACATCTGTTTCCGACTTCAACGAACAGACAAATTTTTACTCTTGTGTGTAATGTGTGTCATGCAAAACGAAAACACTACCATATTAAAAGAAATTAACATGCCAATTAAATCTCATCAATTAGAGGCTTTACACTTGAATACCATCAAGTTGATTAATGTCATTGATTCAACTGTTAGGCCGGGCCTGCATATTTTGGTCCGACATTCGTGTACGCAGGACACGCGGGTGCACACGAGCCAAGCGTGATTCGGATTTGATTTGCACCCCCCCTGCGCACGTAAAGAGAGCCTCTATCCTTATAACTCTTACATATCTACATATGAGCAATCATATATAAGCATAATATTCACTCTATAGCTTTCCCATATGGGACAAGCTTACTTTTCTTTATTTTTCAACACCAATGGGTGAACTTTGAGTAACAATTTCTCATTCACCCAAACACCATTTTAAGCATATGAATATACCATTTCGAAGTACTCACGGAGGAGTATCCGAATCATTCAATAACAATCACTAACACGAAGTGGACCATGCTTAAAATTGAGCCTCAAAATGCTTATGCATAAGCATTTTTCCAACAAGAGTCATATCCCGGAGTTAGCCATGTGGATGAATTCTCGGAATGCAGAACAAAAAAAGATGGTGAGCCTCCGGTCGTGATCCGCGATTGAACTCCATCCATTTAATCATAACAGATAATTTCCTTGATAAAAATTAAAATGATTATTAAGATATATAACTTATATCGTGCCAGCGTCATGGAAATTATAATATTGTTTCAAGAAATTAATGGATCCTAAATGATGTATTTTTATGGAACAAATGATTAATTAAAAATATCTAAAATTATTATCCATGTAATAAAAATGTCACATCATATGATACCTCATATTTGAGATGTATTTTTTAGAGTAACATTTAACATCGGAGATGAAATAAGGTATTAAAAATTTATCATAGATCAAAGTGGTAAAAATAATTTTTAAAAGAGACCAAAATATTATCCTCTCTTGAAAAAATAAATAAAATAATAATATGGATGTTTTAGGTAATTTTTTAAAAATTAAAAATAACTTAATAATTAATTTAAACTTTAGGGACTAAAGAAACTCTTTATAACATGTACAATGAATATTAAGATATATAACTATATCTCTATAAAAATTACATTATACTACGAGAAATGATATACATACATATATTTTTTCCGAAAGTTTTCTCAACTCTCTCACTGTAGCTACGGTGATCTACAGTAATTCACTGTAGCTACAGTGAGACTGTAGGAAAAATTTTAAGGAAAAATATATGTAAGTTTATCATTTTTGTTATACTACTAGTACCTTTCATTTTACTACCATATCTTTATAAAATTTATATTTTATTTCTTGTGCCTATTTTTTTTTCTCAATACTTCATATAGTAAAATGCAAAATTTTGTAAAGATATAGAAGTAAAATATAAGGTATTAATAGTACAATGTATTTTTGATAAATATATAATAATAAACTATTACACCACAATACTTCTTATATCTATTTATTATTTTCTAATTTCTGAAATAGTGAAATGATAATATTTTTTTGGAAATTCCGCAGTCAAATCACCCGGCCCGAGTTTAAACGAAGCAGGTAAAACCTCGTCTATCCCAAACTCTTACAAAGAAATACACACATCGACTCGAACTCAAAACATGACAACCAAATTTTAAGTCTTTTGCCACCAAATCACACCCAATAGCAGTGAAATGACAATTACCAACACTACAACACAAAATGTGTATCCTAAGGCCAAGAGGATGAAATTTCATGAAAAGAGTAAGGTGCATTCTCACATAAAATTAAACTTGTTTGTGAAACTCTCTTTGTGCATGACACATCAAAATCGATTGTAGACCCTCCTCCTTCATCAAGCATTATGATTTTCCACTTTTAACAAATCTTCAAAATGCAATAATGCGACTGTCGTTCCAATTTTATGAGAACATATATATATATATATATATATATATAAATGATTCCATGCTTTCACCAGGTTATTATTTTGAAGAATGCAAAACCCCATAATTGCTTAACGCATTATATGGGGAGAAGCAAAAAAGCAAATGTTACAAAACTAAAGCAAAGCAATTAAATATGATTTGTCATCCTCAATAATCTTCTTTTTGTTTTGTTTCTAATTAGAACATAGTTTTTATCAAGCAAAGCATGCCTCACAAAGAAATTAATGATATATTTACGCACACTTTTCCTGAATTTCCTCCAAATTCTCTCACTATAATTACAGTGAGCGGGTTGAGAGAAATTTAGAAAAAATTATGTATAAATTTAGCATTTTTGTTGATTAAATTCAAGGACATGCTTGGAATGGATAATATATCCTTGCTTTTTGATGATTGATATGACCCCAAGCTTGTTGATTCATGTCCATGTTATGAATGGAGAAAATGTTTGACAAAGAATATGCAATTGCAAATCCAACTAAAGCAAACAGTAATTTGATAACTCAAAGAACTACAAGTATATGTACATGCTCTCCTAAGTTGAGAGTTTATCGAGAGGCCAACTTCAATGGAGACACCACTCAAAAAAAAACTTACATCATGACACAACAACACTCCATTACATATTATAAAAGACCAACTCTTTTTCTTTTTTTCTTTTTCTTTTTTTAATTTTATAGTTTCCTGCATTTACTGCCATGTCAAATATCTATAACAATTAATTAATGGCCACCAAGTAGCAGTTCCACTCGTGAGCTTTCAAGTACTGCTAATGGAATCAAACCTACCGAATTCCCTTCGTCGAGTTCTTGAGGATTTACTAAGATTATTTTATTATTTTCCAAACAAATAAAATATGCATTCATGCATAGAGAATAATAAATAATCAATAACAAACCCAAAGGAATAACAACAATATACGATTAAATTAATTAAATATGCTCAAGATCCATTACAATTCTAAATTTAATGAATTAGATACTCATAATATTCAATAAAAATAAGCTATTCATTAATACAAGGCAAAGAACACATAAAAGATGAAGGTAGAGAGAAAAGAGACGAAAAAAACTTTCGTTTGCAGTTTTCGTATTCAAACTCCAACTTCGGTTGATGCACTCGTTATTATCTTGCTTTAGGCGTTCTTATATGTTCTGGAGGCACCAAAATATGTTATGAGGCTTGATTTTAGGTTTTGGGGCGAACTTATGCTTATATAGGAGATTCAGAAAGTGTTTCCTTGTTAAAATCGGATCTAGAATGAATTGAGGCTGAATTTCTCGTGTTACGACACGCTCCGGTGACGTTGGCGCGTCGTGACACTTCTGGCTATGCGTCGAGACGCTGCCGGCTTCTCAACATTCTGACATGATTTTATATCGTGACTCTATAAAATAAAACCTAAAAAAAAAAAGAGAGAGAGAATAAAATACTCATAAATTAGTAAAATTTAATCCAACCCTTTGTATTTTGGTGAAATTTAATTTCAAATGTGTCACAGTCAAGGCTTATTTTAGTTGATTTGCACAATTCTGAATCGATATATATCATGGATGTATAAGACAATAATGATTATGGAGTATATGGTCATGCATATATCATATATGCATGCTTTGGTCGTCAATTTATGGTCCATAGGCATTAGACAAGGAAATGTAAAGTAGGTTCGAAATCTTGCACAAGAAGGGGCTATGAAGTAGGAGCCAGCTATATTCATTTTTTTTTTTTCGGAAATCACATTATCAAATCATTCAACTCAAACTCAAACTTAAACGGAACATATAAAATTTCTGATTGTCCCAGATTTTTATAAAAAATACACCTCTGAATTCGAATCCAGAATCTGATAACCAAATCATAAACATTTACCACCAAACCACACCCTTAGAAGTAGCGAACTATATTCATTACTAAACCGAGCCATCATTGGCAAAGCTTTAAAGAATATTGGTTTCCCAGCTTGCTGATTTATGCCCAGTGCCCACCAATGAATTCACTATCACTATATAGTTACCATCATGGGACTCAAAATCAAATGTGATATGATTTACCATGATAATTTACATATAATAAGGAATTAATGACTGAAAATCCCAAGAAGAACAAGAGTAATGCTACACTTATAATGATGGCATGTATCAAAGTATGTATATATTTGTGCAGTCTTCATAATATTCACTAAGCAGCATTGAAATGATAAAATAAATAACCCCTCAAATATAATGGATAAAATGATGTCATATTATTTGAGATAGAAATTTATATAATTACTTGGTAAGTGTCAGTGATCATCTTTTTAGTTTTTGCTTAATATAGTAATAATGAATGGTTAAAATTCAATTATGGATAAATTTTTATTTAATAATTATCTTTATAAAAAATTATCAGAAAGATTAGTTCAGCACTAAATCTAGATCATGGAATTCATGAATGATTGGATTTTGCCTTTAAAAGGAGACCAAACCAAAGCACAAGAAGAAAAACAGAGGAAGAAAAGTTGACAGCAATCAACAATGGATTTGGAGAAACACTTTCACATGACAGGAGGTAGTGGATCGAGTAGCTATGCTAGAAATTCTTTCCTTCAGGTATATAATTAATTTAATTTCCTTCCTCTCATCTCTGCATTCTTAAGAACTCTCTTGAGAGACAGTTTCTAATTTGAAAAAAAAATTCCCATTTTTGTTAACAGAAGAAGGCATCAGAAGCAGTGAAGCACATAGTCCTAGAAGCAGTAAAAAGAGTTTATCTTCAACTAACTCCAGTGACAATAGGCATAGCTGATTTGGGTTGTTGTTCTGGACCCAATACTCTATCAATCATCAAAGATATGGTTGCATATATTGAAGCCACAACTCATCTAGTCTTTCACCCTTGTCCTGATTTCCACTTATACCTCAATGACCTTCCAACAAATGACTTCAATACTGTGTTTAAGGCCTTGCCCGATTTCCGTAGGGAGCTGGAGGAACTAATAACTGAAGAAAGCCCCTCTTTTTATATTGCAGGCTACCCTGGTTCCTTTTATGGAAGACTCTTTCCCTCCGATTCTCTGCACTTTGTTTATTCATCTAACAGCTTGCACTGGCTTTCCAAGGTGCTTCCTTCATAGATCCTGTTTGTTGCAGGAGCCTTATGAATCGGGTATTAATTTAATGTTCTTTTGCAGGTTCCCCCAGGTCTTTACGATGAAAATGGAAAGTCGATAAACAAAGGCAACATTTACATCTCTGAATCAAGTCCTGCAGCAGTGTCCCGTGCATATTTTAGCCAATTTCAAGAAGACTTCTCCTCGTTTTTAAAGTCACGGTCCAGAGAACTAGTCCCTTTAGGCCGAATGGTGCTTATCTTCTTGGGAAGATCAGGGCCTGATCATGTGGACAGGGGCAACTCCTTCTTTTGGGAACTTCTCTCACGAGCTCTAGCCACCACTGTTTCTCAGGTTTCCAAATTTCAATCATGTATAGGGACCCCATTGAGTTGTCTTAAATTTCATAAGATTCTAGATAAATTCTTAAAATGGGACCATATATATATATATATTATATTATACACTAAAAAAGAAAATCTCTATAGATTCGGAAACAGTAATTTTGAGTCAAATTTAGGATTCACTGTGTGTGTTTACCCTCCTGTTTACATATATATGCGTCAAATTGGAATATTTGTTTTGGATAATAGACCTTTATGCATGTCAAATCACTTGTGCATTTTTTTTTTAAAAAAATATTTAATGCTTTTTGTAGGGACACATTAAAGAAAAGATTGAATCTTACCACGCCCACTTCTATGCCCCATCAAAAGGTGAAATAGAAGAAGAAGTGAGGAGAGATGGTTCGTTTAAAATAGAGAAGCTTGAGATGTTTCAAATAGAGAGGAATGATAAAGATGGTGAGAGCTATGGCACTTCAATTGAAAAGACAGTTAGGGCTATTCAAGAACCCATGATTCTTCACCATTTCAGTGTTGGAGAAGGTGGTTTGGACACTTTATTTGAAAAGTATGGTCAATTGGTGGATGAAGAAATGGATAAAGAGGAAATTAAGCCCCTCACATTGGTTCTTGTTCTTAGCAAATTACAACTATTTGAGGAAAGTTAATATCAGGAATTTGTTGCCATCGGATTCGGATGAACGAGCACGCTGATACGTTGAAGAAATCTCAGGTGCCCATAAGAATAGAAATCGAACGATGCTGTCGAAGTATCCTAACTTTCCTATCATATTGTAGCTTGAGTGATCGATCCTAGAAAAGCTGTATTAACGGTTTCAATTAATAATGATTAATAGATGTTTGGGGAAAATTTTTGTATATGAGTTTGTATTCTTATCATTATCATTAAAAGATGTTATATGTATTAGATATTCTAATCTCAATCCCGTATCAAATATCATATTAAATGTTTTGAAATCTCAATCCGGTGTGCATCGGTCGGTTCGGTCGGTTAATTCTTGATTTTTTAACCGAACCGAAATTATTTCGTTAAGTAAATATTTAACTGATTTAACCATATGATAACACATAACCATTAACTAATTTAACCATTATTTTTCGATCGGTTTTGGTTAATTCGATTATTAATCAGTCCAGAATCTCCTCAAATGACAATCCACATTAACACATTAATATAAATTTAAATTCATCAAAAAGACAAACATATATGTGTTTAACAACATAAGACAAATTTAAATTCATCAAAAAGTAGTCTATAACTACACTCAATAGAGGCATAAGGTAAAAATTTTAATTTCGTTTTAATTAAAAATATATATAAAGTCAAATTATGGTTTGTAATCGGTTAATTGGTCGGTTCAGTTATACAAATCTCATAAGCTTAACCGAACCAAAAAATCGAAGAAGATAAAATTCTTAACCGAAAAAATCGATTTAATCACAATAACTGAACCATTATAAAAAAATTGGTCGGAAGTTCGGTTAATCGGTTAAAACCGATTAATGCACCCTCCTAATCCTTATTATAATTTTGCAATGTATCGGGATCTCGAATCTTGTTGAGATATGAGATTTTCTAGGTAAAAAATATGAATTCAAGATGAAAATTCGTTCAAGATTTTCAGGTAAATTTTAAAATATTTAGGATAAAAAATTGTCCCAAAACTTGTACCTGTAATACGATATCTTGAATCTCTATCAAAATTCGAGATTTTATGTTATCCCAATAAATAAGGAACTTTTAATTCAATATGTCAAATACTTCAAAAATGTAAAATTAACCATACCTAGGGGGTTTTCTTAAAATATATCCTAATGTTTTTTCTTTCTAAATCAATCTCAGATTCTCAATTACTTAGTATAGCATTTCCAACGGATCGGAAAATGCATGTTTTATCTTAAATTTAGTGGATGAATTAGGATTTTACTCAAGTTTATAATGGTCTCACTCATGAGATTTAAAAGGAAGAAATGATGTCATACAATATAATATTAAAAAATGTTATTTACGTTTTACTATTAAAGTTATGATAAAATAACAATTGGATATTATGAATATTAACATATTACACTTTACTACTAAACTTATATAAAATTTAATATTTTACTACTTTTCTATTTAGACCGTTAGTTAATCGTTAAAAGGACTGTTTTATCCTCAAAATAAATAAAAGTGAAAATTATAATTATAACATTCAAAAAACATATCTAATCTTATATATAACAATAAAATAGATGTAATAATATAGCATACATTAGGCTTCCAACTGCTGAAGAATATGATATTGATGACATTTCTTCAATCTCTTTATGGGATGAGGGGCACGAACCCTTGCTGGCTTGCTTAGTTTGAAGTGGTGCGTTAGCGGAATGCTGACAGGTTTAACATTATGTATATCGAATCTTCTGATTACCCGTTCAATATAATTCTCCTGTGAAAGTCACAACCTTTTGTTCAGTCTGCCTCAAACTATTTGCATCCTAAAATCTGTTGAGTTGGTCCTAAGTCTTTCATTTCAAAAGACTTAGCAAGTTCTTTCTTCAGTTGGCTGATATTCACTGCATCTTGTCCAATGATCAATATATCATCTACATATAATAAAAGAACAACGAAATTTCCATCCAGAAACCTTTGAATGTAAACATATTGGTCTGTTGTAGTTATTTTGTAGCCTTGACTCACCATGAATGAGTCAAACTTCTTGTATCATTGCTTTAGTGCCTGCTTGAGGTCGTACAAGCTTCTCTTTAGCTTGCAAACAAGGTTCTCTTTTCCAGAAATCTTGAAACCTTCTGGTTGCTCTATGTAGATTTTTCATGTAAATCACCATGAAGAAATAATGTCTTAACATCCATCTGTTCAACCTCTATGTTCAAACTAGCCATCAATTTTATGATAACTCTGATTGAATCCATTTTTACAACTAGTGAAAAAATTTCATCAAAGTCGATTCCCTTTTTCTGTAGGAATCCTTTGACTACTAACCGGGCTTTGTGTTTCACCACATTTCCGCTGCCATCTTTCTTCAGCTTGAACACCTGTTTGTTCTTCAGTGCCTTCTTGCCTTACATGAGCTTGACTATATCATAAGCATGATTCTTCTACAGAGATTTTATTTCATCATGCATTGCGTACATCTATTTTTCTGTGTCTTTATGAGATATAGCTTCCTTGAAATTTTCTGATTCCCCCTCGTCAATAAGCATAATATAGTTAGATCCTGAGTATTTGGTTGATGGAATCCGGTCTCACACAGATATTCGTACTTGAGGTTCATTGGCTTCTAAAGGTCTATCATCATCCAGATATGAGATGATCTTGTAGCCTCTGATGGAGCAGGTTGCGGCTCCCTCTACTCAACACCATCTTCTTCCTCATCTGGTTCTGCTTCTGACATATCATGCACCTCATCATTATTTGTGGCCACTCGTGTTGGTGTTGGGGTTGTGTCTTGATTTGAATCAATTTTATCGGCACTGGAATTAGAAGACATGCATCTTGGACTTTTCAATGTCTTCTATTGTATGGTCTTCAAAAAAACACTATATTCATGCTTCTGATGACTTTCTTTTCCTTCAGGTCTCATAACCTGTATCTGAATTCCTCGTCCGCATAACCTATGAAGATGTATGAAGTAGTCATTGCATCGAGATTTTGTCTGAATTCCTTGAATACTGTGCAAATGGTAAACAACTGAATGTTCTAAGGTGAGAATATAATGGATTCTTATCATACCACACTTTCTCTGGGATCTCAAAAATCAACAATACATATGGCGATCTATTGATCATGTAGCAGACGACACAAACTATTTCTCCCCATAATGTCTTTGGCAGCTTAGCCATGTTGATCATGCTTCTGACTTTCTTCATAATGGTGAGGTTCATTCTTTCAGCAACATCATTATGATGTGGGGTGAAACATTCATTTCGTGTCGAATGTTGTGTATTCCGCAGTAGGTATCGTACTCTCTGGAAATGTACTAACCTTCATTATCTGGATGAAAACACTTAAATTTCTTCAATATTTCGCGCCGGACGCGCTTTACCATAGTATAAAATATTTTGAAAATGATCCAGGACCTGATCCTTTTTTTTTTAGAAAATACACCAACACTTTCTGAGAATCATCGTCAATGAAAATCAGAAAGTATTTGTTACCGCCTATTAAATTAACCTCCAAGAGATTACAAATATCAGAGTATACCTGACTAAGCAACTCTGAAGTTCTCGTATAAGAAAAATTAAAAGATACTCTATGTTACTTATCGAATAGACAATGACTGCAATGATCTAGAACAATATTCTTGTAGACAATGATTAGATCAGTCTTTGTCAAGGTATGCAATCATTTCTCACTCATGTGACCGAGTCTCTAGTACCACAGATTTTGAGAAGCCTCTCGTTCAGCTACATTGAGGCTCTCTGCATATATCTTCACAAAAGTCTTGTATAATGTATTGTAAATATGTCATCGGGCGACGATCATGACACTTTTTATCATTTTTCATGTGTCATTGCTAAAGTGGCTAGCATATCTCTGTTTTTCAAGAGCTACTCTTGAGAGTAGATTAATCCTAAGTTCTGGAACATGTCTCACATCCTTCAGTGTTATTGATACACTATGTATTTGTCCGCATTTGAATATCACTAATTCCCAATATCTTAGAGGAACTAATATTTCTCATTTTCATTACATCAAAGTCTTCTGCTTTGTAAGTTGTGAAGAAATCCATATGAGGGGTGACGTGGTAGGATGCTGCAGTATCCACCACCCACTCAACATCTTGAGTTGAGGTGTGAAGACATATCTTTTTCTGGATGGAGCAGATGGCTACGTCTTCTGATGTCTCTGCATCGTTGATCTTCGGCCGGGAATTGCCTTGACATTGCTCTCGTTATAGCTTTCAACAGTTCTTCTTTAAGTGGCCTTCTATGCCACAATGGTAGCACTTGTAAGTAGGCTTTCTTCCGTCTGTGGTTTTGCCATTAATTTTTCTTCTACCTCGATTTTTATCTCGTTGTCTTCTTTGATTCTCCATGACGAGGGCTTGTGTCTGATCTGTTCCCATGTCTTTTCTTCCGACCTTCTCATTTGACAAGGCATATTTTACCATAGACATAGTAAGTTTGCCTCGTGGATCCGAATTGCTGAGAGTAACCATCAATGTTTCACAACTATCAAAAAGAGAACTGAGTAGTATAAGGGCTTATACTCCGTCTCCCAGTTCCATGTCTACTGCAGACAGGCGGTTCACGAGGCTCTGGAACTCGTTGATGTTCTTTGCTACTGAAGTTTCGCTCATCAACTAAAGTTCACCAAAGGCCTCGTTATTAAGGCTTTTATGCATGGCAAAAAAGCTTGGGTCTGGTCCTGCCCGGCCCGGGATAAAAAAAACATTGGGCCGATCTTTAGAATTAGAGGCCAACTCGGGCTCGGTTTCTGGCCGGGCTCAACTCAAAAAGTCAGGGCCCGACCTGGGCTTAAGAAAAATTATATATATATATATATATATGATTTTTTTTGTATAAAAAACGGGTCGGATAAAGCCCGATCCGAGCCTGAGCCCGAGCCGGATCGGTTCGGTAACATCTCAGGGCCGGACTTTTCCATGACCCATGCCTAAATTTTACTTCATGGGCTCGAGCCAGGCTTATCAAAGCCCGGTCCCGACCCATTGCCATGCATAAATGCTTTATTTCGAGCTATCTTGGCATGGTACATGCCTTCCAACTTCATCAACATTTCATAAGCATCTATATCATATGCTACATAGTGGAAGACGTTGTGGCTGATCCATTGCCTAATATGACACAAAGTTTTGTTGTTGAGTTTGTTCCAATCACTCTCTTTGACAGAATCTAGTTTCACTCCATCTTTCTCGATCATATCGTACAGATCTTTGCAGTGTAAATATTCTATCATTCGAGGTCTCCAGAGAGAGTAATTTATTGTCGTCAGCTTAATCATTGCACCAGAATATTAATATTTCGTTTCCATTTTAAGTTTAAGATTTAAAATGAAAATAGGACAAAATCAGGGCTGATTTTCACAAATCGGATGTCATTGTTGTGTTATGAATGGTCGAAAATGGTGGATTTGACTATTCGTTGGTCCAAATCCGACTCAATGGCTGATTTGTTAATTTCTAAAACTTCTGGGACTAAATGTAAATTTCAGAGACTCAACGAAATTTATCAGGTATGGTGACGCGTTTGACACGTGACAGATAAATGTACCGAAAATGATGACGTGGTAGTTGACTGTACTGGAAATACCGATGTGGTATATGACTATACCGGAACTGATGATGTGGCGCTAACGTGCCAGCTGACTGTACCGAATCTGCTGACATGGTAGCTGACAGTACTGGAACTGATGACGTGACTGAACGCATGTCGACGCGTGGCGAGTGCGCGTACGGCGCGTGCTGGCTGGTCCGGCCTCCGTTCGATCGCCGGAAAATACCACGGTATTCGTCTCGACGTGAATCAGCTGATAATTTGCTCACAACTGATTTTTGATAGTTTGCTCACAGTAAGTAAAGTTAGTATAGTCATGATAAATTCAAAGTAAATATCCATACAACATTGTATATCATACTTTGTACAACTAAATATTATTAGAAATAAATTTATTTCTCTTTTACCTTTGTGTTTTTCTAATTACATTTGGTTTTACAAAGAATCATAATATGAATATCATCGTTATCCAAAATAATTTCTAATTCTTGCAAAAAAAAATGGAAAAATGTCATAATTGTCATTATGGAAGTTTGCATATCATTTAGGCAATTTGCTTATCAGCAGAGCCTATCTTTTACTTTAGTGTTGCTGATATGCATGCTTTCAGCTTCATGATGGATAGATAGCCACGCAAAAAAGGTCAATGAATTCCATTAAAGCAGCTTGTGAAGATGACACCATTGTTGATTGTTATACCAAAAAGGATAAAAAAAAAGTAAAAGTAAAACCGATCGAGTAGATTGTACAAGCAAAGCAATTATCGAGGGAGACACCGAAAGAAACATAAAACAATGAAGAGGACCAAATAATGTGAGCATAGGCCCCCCCCTCCCCTCCCACTAACAGAGCCTTCAATATCAACAAGTCGAGAAGATGGAACTTGTCAATTTTTCAACTGACCTGACCAAGCTATAAGAGCTCATTTGTCTGTCTATTCTCTAATGTCTATTCGATGCAAGCTGTTAAAGTTACTTTTTGTGTCTGATTTTTGCAGGTTATTTTGTCCTTCCTTCGGCTTTGAGTCCATTATCTGTTCTGTTGAGCCAATTTCAAAGTTACTGTAAAATTATGAGATGAGAGGGCACTGTTTTCAAGTTTCAACCAAAATGTGAAAGGTATTGCTGCTTTTTGTCCACTTCATCTCTTTGTCATTTCAACTTTCTTTGCTTTTACGTACGTTACGGGTATGATAATACTTTCAAAATTTATTATAATTTTTTTTTAAAATTCATATTATAATATTTATCACAATAATTATAATATTTCTTTTTATAGTATTTTATTATTAAATGAGAATTTATGTAATGGAAACGATGTATAATATATAGTTTTATTTTTGATTCATATTTTGAATAGTAGACATTGGATGGTGGAAAAATAACTATAGAAATGACAAATCAGTATCAGTGAGATTATAAGACAAATTTAGATTTTTTTCTTTTGTTGGTTATAAATTTTTTAAGATGAATAACATACAAAATTTAAGTTTAAAATATACTTATACTGATTGTTTTTTTAAAAGAATAATCCTGAAGGAAAAACATGAAGAAAAAAACCATTCTCTCTTATTGTACTATATTATTCAGTGTGAGTGATAGATTTTTATGAAATCAAAATAACTAAATAAACTTCAAATAATTGTACTTTTATATAAGAGATAAGTTGAAACTTTTTAAAATTAATTGAATCATTAGTATAATTTTTAAAAACTAGTTATGATATTTTCATAAAATTGAAAGAAATTAAAATCAGTTATAAAATAATATTTTGAAATTTTTCAAAACCTAATCGGGATACGTGTCGCGACCGATCCTAAAGTAGGCTCGTATAATCACGATTGGAACATGAAAACTTTATTACAGGAGCCAAAGTCTACTACTAATAAATTTTTTTGGTAATCTATATTTAAAATATTACAATTATGATATAAGAGTGTATATATATATTGATAATTTGATAAATACTAGCTATAGTTTTTTTTTTTTAACTTCTCTAAAAAAACTATAGAAATTTATCAGGAATTATACATACTAGATGACAACCCGCGTGACGCGCAAGGCTTATATTAAATATATTGCAAAATCATTAACTATTGCTTGAAAAGAAGAGACTTTGAGTACCAACTCATCTTCATAAAATTGTTTCATAAATAAAATAATTACTTTCAATTTATTTTAAGAAAAATATGTTAATCTTCAAGAACTATTACAATTTCAAGGAAACGTTTATTAAATCCAATTATAAAAATTAAATAAAAAATAATTGTTGCTCTTTAGTTTCTATATTCTTCATCTTCTAAGGATAATAACTTTAATATGAGTGAAATGCGGGTGAGACTTGAATTGATGTTTTCTTTCAAGATAATTGATTCTTTTTCATATTACATGATAAATGA